>CATIWF010034320.1:0-27972 GCA_949630135.1 Balakata baccata
CTTTATATTTTTTTTAATTAAATCACCCACAACAAAAATAAAATCTTTTATAAATCTTTAAACCTCAATTTTAGACTCTAATAATACTAATTGCGGCAATTAAACATATTAATTATCCGAACCTAAATTACGGGCATTACAGTCATTGTCTGAAGAGTATCAGGACTAGTACACTTCGCTGTCGAAGAACTTTTCAGGTGCTGATATTGTCGCTGATATGTGGTAGTTGGTGAAAGTGTTGGTTTCTATGGAGAATTAAGAAATAGAGGAGGAAGATAGAAATGGGGAGAGAGAAAATATGTTATTTATTTTATTAGTTTTAAAATTAAATCCTTCATTTTTTTTAAATTGTAGATTTGCCCAAAAATAACTCATTTGTATTTTTTTAAAAAAAGAAAAAAAGTTTTTGAATGCCATGTAGGATAAAAAAATGAAATGCAAAGCTATTTTTGAAAAAAAAAAATGAAAGATTGTATATTCTTTTGAAAATATTTTTACCTTGAATTAAAATTGTTAAAACTGTGATAGTTTAGTTTTTTTTTTTTTTGTAATTAATCCTATATTAAATAACTATTTGAATTATTAACTAAAATTTATATTATTAATTTTTTAATTTTTTCTCTTTATAGAGAGATTGTATTATTTATGCTGCTTTTATTATATTTTCTCTATCAAAAAAAAATATATTTAATTATATTTTATGTATATATTAAAAAATTAGTTAGTTTTGTTAAATTAATATTTTTTTATTAGATATTTTACAAAAATACTTTTTATTTATTATTATTTTAAAAATAATAATTTAATTTTTTAACTGTAAGACTTAAATTAATATTTATATAAATATTAATCAATTTTAAAAATTATTTAAAATAGAAATTGTATTTATATATAGTTAATAAAATATATATATATAATGATACGTTACTAATTAAACAAAAAAACATCATTTGAAAATGAAAAAATAACCCATAATTTTAAACGTAAAAAATGAAAAGTGAGATAGTCTCAGTCATCCGGTTTCCACGCTTCCCCAATATAGTCCGAGTTATAAATAGCCCCACCTGCACAGAGTTCTCCCTGCCTTCCTCTTCCAGATCTCTCTCTCTGTCTCTCTCTCTCTCTCTCTCTCTCTACATCATGGTTCTCTCAAAGGCAGCGTCGGAATCCGATGTCTCTGTCCAGTCAAGCTCAACCTTCGCTTCACGATATGTTCGAGCTTCGCTTCCCCGGTAATCAACAATTCTTTTTATCAGAAAACTTGTTAATCTTTGTCATCTCCCACGGCGGCGGCGATCACGGCGGCTTTTTTTATTTTACAGGTTCAAGATGCCGGAGAACTCGATCCCGAAGGAGGCGGCTTACCAGATCATAAGCGATGAGCTTATGCTAGATGGAAATCCTAGGCTTAATCTTGCTTCATTTGTCACCACTTGGATGGAACCTGAGTGTGATAAGCTTATAATGGCCGCCATTAATAAGAACTACGTTGACATGGACGAATATCCGGTTACCACTGAATTGCAGGCTAGTCCTTCTCTTACTTGATAATTCCCTTAAAAATTAATATTTATGGTAAAGAAAAAAAAGTAAATAATTTTTATTATAAAAAATTGAAATATATTATCTACGAAGTGAAGTTTGGCTTTTAAAATTATTAGTTTTTATAAATTTTAAAAGTAGGGAGTTAATATATTATCTAAATAGAAAATCTATTAGAAATTTTAATTTTTAATTTGAAAATGATATTTTATAAAAATAATTTTTAATTATTTTTTTTATATTTAAAGAGTTAAATTTTATTTTTTATTTTAACAGTAATAAATATATTTTAACTATTTATTTTTTTTATAAAAAATTATTTAATTTTTAATAAATATTAATTTATATAGAATAAAATAAAATAAAGAATTTTTTTATTAAAAATACTCTTGTAGGAAATGCATTTAGTACTTTAATTATCAGTTGCGCTAGTGTTGATCTGATTAGTGTCTAATCATATGGCTTGCTGGTTAAGAAAATATGGAATCAATCTTTGATGCTTTTTTTTTTTTTTTTCAATTCCTTTTGATGCCCTTTTATTTAATTGCCTTCAAATTCTAAATATTCACGAAAAAATTATATATAGTTTTTTTTTTTAAATTTGAAGTGTATTTTTTCATTGAAAAAGTGTATTTTAGAATTTTATATGTTTTTTTTTTATCAGTTTTTAACTTAAACACATGCAAAAGAAGAAATTTTTTAAAAAGAAATTAGGAAAATTAGTCAACAAATTTCCTCGTTATTGAATACAAGATTACCCCAAAAATTATATTAAACATTAAAAAATTACGAATTCCTTTAAATCAATTTAGATAACATAATTACATTACAGAATATAACTGATATAAAATAAAAAAAAATATAACTGATATTAAAAAATTTATAAAAAATATTGTAAGATTTAAAGGATTAAAAAAATATAACTGATATAAAAAAATAAAAATTTATAAGATTACAAAACATAAAATTAAATATAATATAAATATATTTATTTGATGTCATCCTTCGTAGACAACGTGCAAAAGAAGATTGAATCAAGCATTTATAAATAGTCAAATACACATCAGCAAGAGAAAACACAAAAAATGCTTTTAAAAATAGTGCTCACTCCAACTTTTATATATATTTATATTAGATTAGTTTAGATTAGATACTAGAGTTTTAATTGAAGTGAAATTCTAATATGATATTGAAAATGATAGGTATAATAATATTATGATCTCCAATTAAAATTCAACTACTAATTTTATTATTGAAAATTCAAAAAAATTATATCTGTGATTAGTTAGAATTCAATTTTTATATTTTTCAATTCTAGAAAATTAGCATTTTAAAATCTTATGATATGATGGGTTAGAGGACTGCTTCAACTTTCATATACATATTAGATGTAATGTTGGGGAGGAGAAATTAAAAGAAGATTTCTATAGTTTTCAATTAAGTGAAACACATATAATTTCTTTTTTATTATTTTTTATTCACAAGATACTATTTTGTTGAATTTTATAATATTAAAAAAAACGTTACACTATAATTAATAATAAAAAAAGCTTAATTCATATGGAGCCTTCTAAATTTTTTATTTTTTCTCAATTTGTTCTCTATATCAGTTTTTAAAACTAATTGTATACATAACATTATTTTTAGACTAATTTACTAACATTTCAAAAATGTAACAAGAAGCTCACTTTGTACTGACATGACAGTTGGAAGGTGCACTGTCTCAGTCTATCTTTCGGCTATCATATCAGTATAAGATGATTTACTTATTACGTTTTTTTGAATATTAGAGACAATAAATTGATCTAAAAATGACGTTCAATGGACAATCAGATCTAAAAACTGATATAAGTGACCACTTTATGTTGACATGACAATTAGAAAATAGACTGACTCAGTTCACATATCGACTGTCATGTCAGTATAAAGTGGTTATTTGTTTTTTTTTTTTTAAAATGTTAAAAAGAAAAAATTGGTCCAAAAATAACATTTATGGGGCAATTAATTCTAAAAACTTATCTAAGGGACAAACTTGAAAAAAAAGTAAAAAAATTCAGGAAGCACCATATGATTTATGCAATAAAAATGATAAAACTCAAAAAAGTATTTCTTATAAACCAAATCTAGGCAACGAAGGTATGTATTTTCCACATATAATATATAATTTGTTAAATGTGTAAATTAGCCTTTAAATTATATTTTATATTGCCAAATATATAAATTAGTATTTGAATTATATCATAAGAACTGAGTCACTTTTCAGCTTCAATTTAGTGTAAATAGATCTTTAAACTTTAAATTCAGTGTAAATTAGTTCATGAATTATATTATATGAAGCAAATCATCCTTCACCAGACCAAATTAACTTACTGATTTAGTTTAAAAGACCTAATATATAAAGGGTCTAATTGTAGCGAGATTAAAGTTTTACGATTTGTTTACACTAAATCAAAATTGTGGAATAATTCATTTCTTAAAGTACAGTTTAATGTCTAATTACCCAAATAATATAATAAAATATTAGTTGGATCCAGAAACTTTAATGCTTGTGTTTTTATTCTTTTCATTAATTCTTATTTCTTTTTTTTTAATAAAATATTTAGAAACATGTTTTATTTAGTTATTCGAGACAAACATATTTTAATAGCTTACTCGAAAATGGCTTTACAGTTGCATGGCACTTTGCGATGCATCGTGTCCCTGAGCTGTTCATATTTTTAAAAGGAATGGACATGGGACCTATTCATAATTGGATCTGAAAATGGGGCTTTATTTCATTTTAACTTTCAGAAAATGACAACAATAAAAAAAATCGGATGGCTTACCGGTGCATATACCACAAATTATATGTGGAAGCATGGTGTATTTCGCATTATGAACTAAAGAGGTCAATTTTACGTATAAAAAGTGATAATTTTATAAATAAAATAAATTTACTAAACTATTCATAAATTTTTATTATCCATTTATTGAAAAATATTAATTAGTTTATTAAAAAAAGTTTATTAGAAATAAATTAAATGTTTATTAATTTATTACTACAAATTTATTAGCTATAAATTATATTATAGATTAAAAAACAATTAAATAAAATAAAATAATATTTATTAAATTAAGTACACAATGCATGTTTCTCTTGAAGATTAAATAGATTTATATCTACATATCAAAACAATAAAACAATATAATATCTCTTAAATTAAATATATAGAGAAATGAAATAAATATTTACTAATAAACTAATAAATTTTTGTTTTATTTTTTATAAAATTGTCACCGTATATTTAATAGCTGAGTAAATTTATTTTATTTATAAAATTGTTATGATCTCTCAAACGTGTGATGGATCCTATAATGTTATATAGATCAAGGTCCATAGTATAACAATCCTAGATATAGGGCACACATTCTTGACATGGTTTGAATTTTATTAAAATTAAGAAATTATTAATTAGTTTTAAATTTAGAAGAAAAAGAGTTGTAAAAATTATCTTTTTTTTTAGGACAATTTTAAATTCAATATATTTGAATTGATGAGTATAAGAGCAAATTTGGAAAAAAATATATTTAATATTGATTATATAAAAGCGATAAATAAATAAAATTTTAGATTTTCTAAAAAAAATTGACTGTTATTATGGAATGCATGGTTTAATATAATTTTAAATTATTTTGACTGATGAAGTGAATTATTTGAAAAAAACTAATTTATAATCTCCTAAAACATAAACTATTTCTAATAGCATTTGAAAATAATCTATTATATTATATTATTTTTGTTTATTATACTCCTATTCTTTTTTGGTAAATAACAATGTTTTATTCTTCACTTAAAATACCTTCTCTTATTTTTTTTTCTTATTTAATAATATTAAGCATTTCCTAAATATAGGAATTTAGATTTTTAATGGATAATTTGCATGATTGCATGTAATATTCATATTATTTTTTAATTTTTAAATAAACATAATTTTAATTTCAGAAAATTATTAACACTTCTTACCGTTTTGTTTTGTCTCCATATTTTATGGTTGCTGATAATGCCCAGCCAACATCCGACACGTACAAGATAACTTCTTCTTTTTTTTCGCCTATCACAATGGTGAAATAATTTTTTTCCTTCCAAAATTAATTGATTCCTTTACTCTAGTTTGTTGAGTCGATAGGCTTTCATATATTAACACTATGGATAATACTAAATAAATTTATGAATAAATTAATTGTAAATTTTCATGCATAATATATATATATATTAAAAATATTTTATTTCTTTTAAAAATAATGCAATTGGAGGCAATAATAGTAGTTTAAAATTTTTAAATGAATATTATACTTTTGGTCATCTAAAAAGATAAATGATGAATTTTTAAATAAAAGGTTTATATTTGTTTACATGCTGACTATTTAGTAGATTTGTTTTTAGAAAAAATAATTATAGATGTAAGTATAAATATCACCTATTGAATGTTAGGAAGCTTCAATAAATGATTAAAATAAAACTAATGGAATGATTATATTATTAACAAAATAAAATGGCAATGACCATTTAATTAACTGTTTTTAATAAAAAAAAAAATATAAGTGTGAATTTTATGAAGGTTCTATTTGATAAAACTAGATGATAATCTATCTAATAGTTAAAAATTTAGCAGTTGATAATATAGCTAATTGAATTAAAAGTATTTAGTAAAACTAGTTAAAAAATATAAAATGATATAAAAAAATATGTTTATATATTAGTAAAAAATATAATACATGTAAAACATAATACAATTCAATATATATAAAATAAAAATATAAGTGTGAAGATTAAGGCTCTATCTAATTGATTGAATAAAAAGTCTTTAAAATTAACTGAAAAATATGAAATTAACATAAAAGAACATGTTTATATATATTAATCAAAAATAAAAAGCATGTGAAATATAATGCAATTGAATTATATATATATATATATAAAAGTGGAAATAGAGAAATTATATAAAATGACTGTAAAATATTTATTACTTCTATTTTATATATAATTCTTAATAATAGATAAATTAATAATTTGAGAGGATCTTTTATTTACTATGAATAAAAAAATATGAAATTTGATATAAACATATACTCTTATATTTTACTATGAATAAAATGCTATAATATTATATATTTTACTATAAATAAAAGTACTATAGTATTATAAATAAAATTTAAATTTGAGATAAACATGTGATATATTCTAAATATTAGTGATATTAATTAGTTAATTAATATTTTAAATAGTATAATATAAATTAATAAAAAAATTATATAAAAATCAAATGATAATTATTGATAAGTTACATGTAACGTATATTAATAAAAAATTAATATATATATATATATATAAAATAAAAAATTATATATTCAGCGATAAAAATTAAAAATAGTTAAATTATATAAAAAAAATTTATAATTCCATTTTTTTATCAAAATAAATTTATTTTTTATTTTTTAGCTTTTAAATTTATATATTTTCAATTTTATATTCCGGAAATTATTATCACTTCTTACCCTTATCTTGAAAATCATAATCAAGTAAAATGTGTTTGGAATACGAGTTTTTGTTTTGTATATATTTTTTTTGAAGTGGAAATTAAATTAAAATTTGATTGGACAATAATGAATAATAATTTAAGCCTTTGATTTTAGCGCGATTGAAGCCATGAGTTGGCCACATGGTCAAGAATGTGATGGTTTTGTTCTGCTGTGTACCTTCTACCTTTCAAAAATTAATTATATATTTATAAAGCAGATGGTCAACACTCAACTGCCAGTCCTATTAAGATTATATATTTAATTATTTATATATATTATAATGCACTTTTTACTTTTCAAATTGCTTTAACTGAATGTTTAATTAATTATAGTTGTTTTTTTTGTCTTGGTTTGAAGAATAATTCTGTCAAGCTGTGGTAGAATGTATATGTATAGATCGGATAAATGATATAATAAAATTCAATCAATATCCAATATAAAAATAATGAATACAAAATGCTCGAAAATAAACTTAATTGATTGTACTCATAATTCTTACATGAAAATTGAGATTAGATATTTCGATGCTATTTAATAGTAGTTCATATTAAATTTTATTTTGAAGTTCAGTGGTTAAAATATTTATTTTTGTATTAATTGTATGAAATGATTTTCAATCAATTAACTTTCCAAAGGATAAACAAGATTTTCCAATACAATAGTAGGAATGTAATGAAGAATAAATATGGATAGAAAAGGGATCGATGATTCTTGGTTAGGTCAAAAGTATTGGTCCTGAGTGAATTATATGGGGTCCGCAGTCAAATCACACGGGCACCTATAGTTATTAGGAATTGAAAAATTGGCTCTTCTACAGTTCTACTAATCAATAAAAATCTAGATAATTTTGCCGACATTACCGAAGCCTATGAAAAGCTTTTGAAATAAAAGCCGAAGAAAAATATGTTTCCGGAGTACTTGGTGAGTTGGCAAGATTAGGTTCACAAGTTGGCAAGATTAGGGACCATTTTTGCAACAGTAGACCTAAATGGTGGCTTGGGCTTATCAGTCTCCTGGCTATAAATTAAAGAGAAATGTTAACTATATTTTTCTTTAAAAAATTATTATTTATCTTTTAGTATCTTCATATAATTTCTATACTTTAAAAAATATTCTCTAAAATTTATAAATTAAACTAGCTATAAAATAAGTTTATAAAAAATATTAAAAAGAAAATATTATTTGCGTTTCTATCTATACTATAATACACTATTATTATTAATTAGTTTTACTGTAGGTCAAAATATGCATTTATTCTTTCGTTTTCTTATTTAAAACAAAATGAATTATCTACTGCATCCCATGAAAATGACTTACTTATGGGGTATTTGAAACCAGCTATAAAATAAGTTTATAAAAAATATTAAAAAGAAAATATTATTTGCGTTTCTATATATCCTATATGGGGTATTTGAGATTGCTGTTGCTGTTGCTGCGTTCCATGAAAATGGGATATTTGATATTACTATTAAGTGTTTTAAAAGCATATTTTAAATTTTTTAATTTAATTGACTGATTTTTTTAATTTTTTATAAATCGTCTTTTTCAAATCTATTTATGAAAAAAATATGTATTTACTTTCTTCTATAAAAGCAATTTTTAAAATTCAAAAAAATTAAAAAATGTAAAAATTTAATAGTGATGAAAAAAGTTAATATATGTTGTTGAAGTGTACTGAGTACTATTTATAATAAGGTTTTATACATAACTTCCAAACTTGCACAAAAAAAAGGTTATTTGCAGACTTCTTCTTTTTTGAAAATCGAATACTTATTTACTTAGCAATGGCAGAAAAGAGAAAAAAAAAGAAAAAGAAAAAAAAGGCCCTTAAATCTCTAATATGCCCTAATAAATCAACGACCATGAAACTAAGCTAGAATCGATATCAAGGAAGAAATTGTTTTAAAAAGAATTGAAGGTATATTACGGTTAGTCATATAATGATTTTCTGTTCAATCTATCCAAATTATTTTTGACAAACAATCATAAAATTAGGACAACAAATAGGATGGTTCAGATCACACTTTTTAACGAACGATCTTCAAATTTAACTAACCTTGAGCTCAACTATCTTATTAATTGAGTTAAGCCGAGTTTAAATCCCTCCGCCCTCCCCTCCCTCCCCCACCCCCACCAAAAGAAAAATTATCTAGAAATTAATTTAAACATATGTAACTTTTTAATATAAACATCCAAATTACTTACATAATACAATTCTTACAATACTAACTATATTAATAAGGGTATGCTAAAAAGAAGTATTCATAAATAACTATGGCTTTTTAAACCTTAACTATGATGTATAAAGTTTTTAAAAATAGAGTCTAAACAAGCTGAAGAGACCTTTGCCCTTAAATTAGGCTTGAAATTCACCAGCAAATTTGAACATTCTCAGTACTGTTTGTTGAGTAGCAAATTACTGACCTGGGCAAAATTATTTTATCAAGAGCCTAAATTTAGGAGTTCATTGATAAAATAAGATCCAAAAACTAAGATTTGCAAGAAAACTGTTATATTTAAATTAACATAGTAGCACATTCTTGATGTCACACATCTGAAAGTTCAATTTCTTATTTTTATTTTATTTTTACTTTAAGTGACTTTGGAAAATAATTAATTCACTTATCTGCTTACAGAACCGATGTGTGAACATATTAGCACATCTGTTTAATGCACCACTTGGAGATTCAGATACAGCAGTTGGAGTGGGAACTGTGGGATCTTCAGAGGCAATAATGTTGGCTGGATTAGCATTCAAGAGGAAGTGGCAGAACAAAAGAAAAGCAGAGGGAAAGCCGTATGATAAGCCTAATATTGTCACGGGGGCCAATGTTCAGGTATTCTAATTATTAGAATTGTATCTAGAAAGTAGGACTTAGTAATTATGAATATATTTTTACTTCAGAATGGGTTAAACCAATTTAAAATTAGCTCATTATATCCTTAAACTAACAACAAATATTTGAATTGGTGCATATTATAAAGCAAATTTATTAATTGCAGCATTTTTTTTTAATGCATAACATGCATTGTGCAGGTTTGTTGGGAGAAATTTGCAAGGTACTTCGAAGTGGAATTGAAGGAAGTGAAGCTTAGAGATGGGTATTATGTGATGGATCCAGTGAAAGCAGTGGAACTAGTTGATGAGAACACAATTTGTGTTGCTGCTATTCTTGGATCCACCCTTAATGGTGAATTTGAAGATGTAAAACTCTTGAATGATCTCCTGATAGAGAAGAACAAGCAAACTGGGTATTCCTTTTTGTGCTTTTTCGAAAAAAAATTCGAGTGTAAAATTTTTGAAGTGTCAGGGTTTCAATGCCTGATCTTATCTTATGTTATGATACCTGTTACGACAAGCAAGCTCAAGCACACACGAACACAGGCACGTACAGTTGCACAGGATAAAGGAATAATTAAGAAAAATAGATAAAATTTACGCGTCTCGGTTGTGAAATTTATGTGAAGATAGATTCTACTGTGATGAAAGGAACCCAAGTTCTCAAATTCCTAACAATTTATACCGGTCCATATTGACCCATGCTCTTAATTATATAAACCTGAAAAATTCCACTAATTAAAATGTTGATATTATGTTTTTCTTCTGTAGATGGGATACTCCTATCCATGTTGATGCAGCAAGTGGTGGCTTTATTGCACCTTTCCTTTATCCAGAACTCGAGTGGGATTTTCGTTTGCCATTGGTCAAGAGTATCAATGTTAGTGGACACAAGTATGGACTGGTTTATGCTGGAATTGGTTGGGTCATTTGGAGAAACAAAGATGACTTACCCGAGGAACTCATCTTTCATATCAACTACCTTGGAGCCGATCAACCAACCTTTACCCTCAATTTCTCCAAAGGTATACATAATTTCAGATTTCAACTCGTAATAGTTTTTATTAACCGGCCATCCTTCACTATAATAGACCCATTCTCTTCCAGGTTCTAGTCAAATTATCGCTCAATACTATCAACTCATTCGCCTGGGTTTTGAGGTCAGTTTAGCACATATATTCAAAAAATGGCAAGCGCGTGTGAACTTTCTAGAAAATAAGTATTTTTCTTTTTGCAAATCAGTTAATTTTGGTATACATGATAGCTTAGAATATGAAATTTGAAAGATCATAAAAACTTATTAACATTTCATCTAATAGCAATACCAAAAAAAAAAAAGCTTATATTCTTTAAGCGTATTGCAATTTTTTTTTTTTCTTTTTAATAGTAAATCATCATTCAGTGCCCAAGGAAACAAGCATGTACATAGACCTGGTTCTATGAAATTTCTACATATAGTGTGGAATATTTTGCTTAATATGTGCAGGGATACAAAAACATAATGGAAAATTGTAGAGACAATATGATCGTTCTTAAGGAAGGATTAGAGAGGACAGGGAGGTTCAACATTGTTTCCAAGGACAATGGGGTGCCGTTGGTAGCCTTTTCCTTGAAAGACAATAGCAGCCATAATGAGTTTGAAATTTCTGAAATGCTAAGGAGATTTGGTTGGATTGTTCCTGCATATACAATGCCAGCTGATGCTCAGCACGTGACTGTCATTCGTGTCGTGATCAGGGAGGACTTCTCTCGCTCACTCGCTGAGCGACTTATTCTTAATATCGAAAAAGTTCTCCAGGAGCTCGACACCCTTCCTGCTAAGATTAGTGAAAAGATTGCTGTTGTTGAGAAAGAAAAGAAGAATGGTGAGGTCAAAAGGACTGAGCTTGAGACACAGAGGGAGATTATTACTATTTGGAGGAATTTTGTGCTGCAGAGGAAGATGAATGGTGTTTGTTAAAAGGGTTAAAGCAACTATATCAAGTCTTCTAGTAGATTTGGCCATCTAATTTATTGGCGTATGTGTTTCTATTGTTTGCACGTGTATGCATTTTTCCAGAAGATTATCACATGCAAACTAAATATGCGTGGTGGGTTATAACTGTATTATGTCCTTTTGTGCTCTTGAACAAAATTTGGTCTCTGTTATGGTGCTTCTTATATTGGTTATAGTTTGAACTTTTCTGGTATGTTAATATTAAACTTGGTACTACTTGTTATGGTTGTGGATTTCTTAATTATTTTATAATTTTGAAAACTAAACTGTAATTTTCATGGTTTGATAACAGCTGTTTTGACATATATTTGAATTTTGGCAGAGTTGTTTATTGACCTTTTGCGGTTTTTGGTTGAGTTCTTTCTTAATGAAGTTTTTGAAAAGGAAACAACAGCAGCCGGCCACAAACGTATTAATGACCAACGGTTACTTCCCTATCAACAAGTTGTCATCCTACACCTAATATAAGGAATTTAATGGCACTAGTTTTTTATTAATGTAATTTGCATGAATTATTAAATATTGAATTCTTTGCTAATTATTATTTGATTTATATATATTTTTTTATTAATTTATTTCATTTTATTATGATATTTTATTTATAGTAAATTATAAGAGTGTATATTCATCATTAATAATTTTGTATAGTAAATTAATTTTAGTTATTTTTAATTATTATGTAATTAAATTACATTTAATTTAATTATTAATGGTTGTTAATTATATTTGATTCTTATATTATTAATACTATTTACTAGTAAATTAAATTATCAAACGACACAATTAACTAATATAATTATTTTATTTTTTAGTAAATTTGTTTTTTCTTCCTAATTTATCATTAACTTGTATTGCACATGATTATTATATATTGGACTCGTATTATAACTCATACGAAAATTATTAATTTATTCATTATTAAGAGTTATATATAAAATAGATGTGAGTATTTTACAATTATGTTGTTTATCTCTCCAAATTACTAATTTGTCTATTATTAAGAGTTATATATAAAATAGAGATAGTAAGTATTTTACGGTTATTTTACATGTCCTCCTTATTCACGTGATTTTTAATAATTGAGCTCATCATTATTAAAATAAATAATCATAATAATAATTTTTTCTAGCAAATTAATTTTAGTTACTTTTAATTATTATGTAATTAAGTCACATTTAATTTGAATTCTTATGATTGTTAATTATATTTGATTTTCATATTTTATATAAAAGTAAAATTATATTATACTATGTACGTAAATTTTAAAAATTTAACTCGTTATATATATGATTAAAATAAATTAATTATTGAACTCTATAAAATATATTAAAAATTTATAACTTCCCAAATAATTTATAAGAATTGTATTCAATATTTTGAAATTCATATTATACATTATGTGTATAGTTAATTATTGAACTATATAAAGCATATTAAAAAATTATAGCTTCCCAAATAATTTATAAGAAATGTATTCAATATTTTGAAATTAATATTATACATTACGTGCATAGTTGTAATTTAGTTTACACTTACCATTTTTTAAATTTAAAATAGAAAAAAATTACATTTTTATTCTTTTTAAATTTTGTTATAAAAAATATTGTACTTAGTAAAATAAAAACAAAAGTTTGTGGACATGAAAATTTCATTATCTATGTATTAATAATTTTAGTTATTTATTTTATATAAAACTTAGTTACATAGTTATAATAGAATTATACTTCTAATTAATGTATTATTAATATTATTCACTAGTAAATTAAATTATATGATGATAAAATTAATCCAATTAACTAATACAATCAGTTTAGTTTTTTGATAAATTTGTCTATCGCTTGATTATTAAATATGAGACTCGCCATTATTATTATTAATAATAATAATAATAATAATAATAATTAATTATTATTATTATTATTATTATTATTTTGTTCGACAAATTAATTTTATTGATTTTTAATTATCATGTAATTAAATTACATTTAATTTGAAATATTAGTGGTTATTAATTATATTTGATTTTTATATATATCATACTATATATAAAAAAACACTCCAAATTATGTAGCTCATTAATTAATTTCCATGGTTGTTAATTATTTACTATATACAATCCTTTTAAAAGAAATTATTTACTATATATAAATTATTTTGTCATTTTTTTATTGTGCTTCCTAATATATTTTTTTATTAAGATAGTATTTTTGAGTAAAACACATTTAATTTTAGTAATGATGTTAATTAACTCATAATAGTTTTTTTTTCGGTTTGATAAAATCAATAATAAATAAAATATGAATAATCATTTATTTAATATAAAAAAATAACATTTTTCCTTTTTAATATTAGTTATCTATTATATATATATATATATATATATATATATATATATATATAATTTGTAACACCCTCCACATATTATGTGTATAATCCATAATACATAAACAATACTACAGACTGAGTTGTTATAACTTGTTTATATCACATTTTATATTTTAAGTTAGGCCTACAAGGCCATATATATATATATATATATTTTCTTTCTTACTTTACGTAATATTACATAATTACCTATTAACAAATATAATAAATACATTCTTATAATGAATGTAATAAATAAATGCATGCTATGGATGCGTTGACCTAGATCCGATTTACATGGTATTCTCTGCATGAGCTTAGACATCTTCCTTGTCAAATACTACATTAATACATCATGATTCCCAATTGACCGGAAAGTCAGTGGTTTGACTACGAACCTTTCTATAGATAATAATATGTGCAACTCATCCTTTCACCATTCTATACCCCACTCGGTTCAGAGCATGACTATGTGTCAGCTTCCGCTAGACTGACTACGTCACACTTAGCCCAAGTGATTTTATATCTTGTCACTGAGACTCATTACTCAATTAGACATGTCACTAAAGACCATCTTCATGACAGTTCCACTCTGGCCAGAGTTTCCCGAGTAATGATCCCAACAAGAGGCTGTGGATATACTCTCCCTCTATCAGGAGCGGTAAATCCTCTATTGGCTACCCAATTACCTTCGAATACCTCAAGCTACACCCAATCACCACCCTATGAGCGACCTCTATGAGGCAACAAGGAATGGAGTCAAAGCATAGAATCAGTATCCAAGATATCCTTGAGTACCTCAAGTCTAAGGATACATGCACCATTGCTATGATGAGACAATCATTGACAATTGAATAGATAATCCATATGATTGTCTCATAGCAGGTCATCCAATGTACTTGACTACTCTTAGCAAGCATCCACATGTTAACGTTGAACATCTCATGCTCACAGCTTATGAGATCTACTGCTTGATCTAATCAAAGAGTATAACATGTGCTAGTTTATCCGGATCAACAATGTCCTGTCTTATTAATCCTATGACAAGGAATAATTTAGATACTAACATAATTACACATGATATGAATCTCATTATCATGATCCCATCATGATTTCCTTCATGCTATATTTCATATCATGGACTTTTATTAATCAGTTTAAGATTTATATCAATTTATATGCAAATGAATACTTATATAATGAAAATATGTCTTTATGAATGTGTACACTAAGTGCCTGAGCCGATTGACTTTTGGGCACATCTCTAACACTAAAACTAAAAAAGAAACTTTGGTTAAATTTAAAAAAAAAACCAGTATTAGAAAAAAAAACGAATTTACAATTTAAAATACTATTATGGAGAAAATTTTAAAATATCTATCTGATTGTGTTTTCCTTGTTGGACTTTTTACTTTACATTTTTCCTTTCCTGATATTTAAGTTAATTTTATCACACGGTTTTAGAAATAAAAATATCATGAGCATGGTGTGGTTTTTAGGGTTTTTCATATATATATATGTATAAAAGTAAGGAACAATTAGTGAAGATTAGTTCTCTTGAAAACTTGAGGAGTCAATGCGGCAAAGGGAAAGAGTATCAATCCCTAGGTATACATCTTTTCCCTTCTAATCCTTTTGTTCTTAGCACAAATTTTAATTATTTTGCTTTATTTTTCTTTCATGGAATTAATTTGTTATTAGAAGTTCATTAATTTTTCTATTTTCTTTTTTCCATTTCTTAGTAGATAAATTTTATATCAGGAAAACTTAAGTATGGCATCAATTTCATCTATCCTAATAATTGACTTTTTTTTTTTTGAAAAAAAAAATCAGTTGGTTTTGAAATTGCTGTCCATTAAAAAAAGATTTCTATTCAGAATGGATTGGACATGTTTGGATTGGATGATTTCCGTTTGGTTTTCCTCATCAGGTTGACCCAACTTTGAAAGCTATTTTAAATTAATGATTTTATACTTAGGCTAATCCATTCAGATTTTATCAGATTTCGAGTGGAATCAATTTGAATAAAAATAAATGTCACGTTTATTGTTATTATGGAAAATATTTGGTGATATAAATCTTAAGAATTAGAGAAAAATATTATAAAGATTATATAAGAAGATGGGTTTTATTGCAAGTGTTAAAAGTATATTAATTTGTTATAAATGGAGTAAAAAGATCCACGGCTGATTTTAATTAGTATGGGGACTTAACGGGTTATTTATGAAATTTAAATGCACAAAAATAAGAATAATAAGATGAAAATAATAGTTTGAGAGCAAAATATACAAAATAAAATTTTTGGGATTAAATTAAGAAAATAAAAAAAGGCAAATAATACTTTTCCTTTTTTTTCCCTTTTTTAAAGAAGAAAAATATATTATGAACCAATAAATTTTAAGAAAAGGATTTAGACGTTCAATTTGATTTGTTTTCTATAACGATCACTCGCACTTAGACTCCGACAGCAAGTCTTTATCATACTACAAATCTAATTAGAATTATTATGAATTACAATTTGATTTGTTTTCTTAAAAACAATAATAGTTCAATACTTAAAGTAGTTTATTACCTAAACAAAAAGAAATAGCGTGGCTTTGGTTTTCTTAATAAGCTGGATTCAACATTCCCTTAACGTTGTTTATGACAGTTTAGTAGTTGTCCCCAATTTTTGTTTTTTCTTTGTTGGTCTCGCCGTCAATTTTGTTCTCCAGACATTAATTAACTGCCAAAAATTACAATATTTTCCTGCAGAAAAATATGGAATTTCTTTTTAATCGTCCACTGCTGAATCTGCTGCTAGCGACGGCCACTCTCATACTTGCCGCTGTTGGTGTTGCCGCTGCTGGTGGTGACAATGGTACTGAAATTTTCCACGAGTGGAGGGTTGCAATTGACACAAATATTAAACCACTCTCAGTTGATCAACCGGTAAGTTTTTCTTGATACAATGGGTCCGACTGGAAATGTGCATACTTAATGTGATCAATAGACTATTAATTAACATTAGTTGTTTTTTTTTCTTTCATTGTTGATAGGTTATTACTATTAATGGAATGTTTCCTGGACCTCTTATCAATTGTTCTACAAACGACAACATCCATGTTAATGTTTTCAATGATATGGATGAACCTCTTTTATTTACATGGTATGTATTATTTTTTGTCTATTTTTTTTCTTACAAATATTAATTAAATTTGGAATTTTTATAACTTAATTTTGAAAATTGGGTGCATAGGAATGGGATACAACAGAGGCTAAATTCATGGCAAGATGGGGTGTCAGGCACAAACTGTCCAATTTTGCCTGGAAAAAATTGGACTTATATATTCCAAGTGAAGGACCAAATTGGAAGTTTCTTTTATTTTTCATCTCTCAATTTTCAGAGAGCTGGCGGAGGTTTTGGTCCAATTAGGGTTAATAATCGTATTGTTATTAGTGTTCCCTTTCCCAAGCCAGAGGCTGAGTTTGATGTTCTCGTTGGTGATTGGTATCAAAAGAGTTATAAGGTAATTAATATTTAATTAAATTATCCCAATACAATTACCCACTTTATTTTCTTTATTTTCCATCTCTAATTATTATTATTGTTATTATTATTATTATTATTAAACAGGAGGTTAGGTCCATGATTCAGAACAGCTCTGCCCATAATTATCTCCCGTTTAAGATCTTAATCAATGGCAAAGGCCCATATCTTGACAATCCCACAAAATCTTATGAATCATTCTCTGTCATTCCAGGTACTTTTCTCTACTTGGATTAGAGTTGTCGGAGTTCGTGTCGTATGGTGCTCAAAACTGTCAGTTTAGTTGTAGTAATTAAGATAATATGCAATTTTTTTTGGGTTTGTATTTTTGGGTGCAGGGAAAACATACAGATTCAGAATATCTAATGTGGGGAGTGAGTGGAGTTTGAATTTCAGAATACAAAATCACAGAATGTTGTTGGTTGAAAGTGAAGGATCATACACAAAGCAAATAACATTGGACTCTCTAGATGTGCACGTTGGGCAATCCTACTCAGTTCTTGTCACAGCAGATCAAACTCCAGCTGACTATTATATTGTGGCAACTCCTAAAATGGTGAATCCTGATCAAATTGACCAATTGGCTGCTGTGGGTTTACTCCACTATCAGAATTCTACTACAAATGCCACTGGTCCTCTTCCTGTTGGCCCTGATCCTTTTAATATGGATTTCTCCATTAACCAAGCTAAGTCCATCAGGTAATTCTTCTTTATGTACCATTTAATTAAATTTTTTCATTTTTCTTCCAAATGGGTATGATGAAAAACTTCTTTTTTTTTTTTTCCAAATGGGTATTGTGAAAAACTGAAAGTGAGTTTGGTTGAAGGTGGAACTTGACAACAGGAGCTGCAAGGCCAAATCCACAAGGAACATTCAATGTGTCCAATGTGACAATATCACAAACATTCATCCTGAAAGGATCAAAATCAGAGATTGGTGGTAAACCATCTCATACAGTCAATGATGTCTCTTATTCTACAGGAACTACCCCTCTAAAACTGGCTGATTACAAAAGAAATTGGACTGATGTTTTTCAACTAGATCAATTTTCCACAAATTCTTCTAATGGCAAATCAACCCACGGTGTTTTTGTTGCTTCCGGTAACCACAAAGGCTGGATTGAGCTTGTCTTCAAGAATAATTTGGATTTCTTGGATTCTTGGCATTTGGATGGCTTTGGTTTCTTTGTTGTTGGGTAATTACACACCTCAAATTTTTCAATTTGTTTAATTATATTTTTCCCTAATGTAAAATTCTGATTTCCTTTTAAAAAAAAAGATATGGACATGGTGATTGGACACCTGAATCACGTTCTTCTTACAATATCTATGATCCTGTTGTTCGATCAACTGTGCAGGTACTTCTCATTTATTCTTTAAGAATTTTTCAATTCATTCTCTTCATTTGCCTTTAATTAAAAATATTAGGAAAAAGTTTTTTGCAGAACAAACATTAGCTCAGTAGAACAGTTTCAATAAATTGAGGACCAAAATATGCTTTTTTCTAAAAATATTAAGTTGGGATATCTTTGAAAGTTGAAGTAATTGCCAGTTTATTTTGATATCTGATAAACATATAAATACACATATAAAGGGATAAAGATAATTTTACAATAGTTGGGAATTTAATCTGTAGTACTTTCTGACTACAATAAGATATAACATAGAAGTATTGTGGATGAGGAACTCTTAACCCGTAAAATATTATTTTTGTTTTTATGTTTTCTTTTGAAGGTGTTAGTCATTCAGACTAGTCTAGATTAGTGCTGGCCTCTTGAGGGAGAAATGACCGTGGTTTTTGTTTTAATTTATTTTCAATTAATCACAAATTAAGCAAACAAAAAATAAATGATTTTCAGGTATACCCAAAAGGATGGAGTGCTGTTTATGCATATCTGGACAACCCAGGAATGTGGAATTTGAGATCACAAAGTTTGAAAAATTGGTATTTAGGGCAAGAGCTCTATCTGAGAGTCTATGATCCTGACCTTAATCCTGCCAAAGAACGTCCCGCCCCTGATAATCTTCTTCTTTGTGGTAATTCAATTGCTTTCACTACTTTCTATTTCTTTTATATATATATAATAAAGGTAAGTCATTTATATTTAATAATTCAAGATTGTGATTATTATTTTTTTTTTTTATTATTTCATATAGGAAAATTCAGTGTTCCATCTCCACCTCCTGCTCCACCATCTCCTCTTACTCCTCCTACTTCTCAAGCTTCATCTGAAAAAATATCATGGTAATAATTTAAATTCAATTCCGTTCTGATTGATTTTTTTTTTAGGATTATTATTCTTTCTTTTCTCACCTGGAATAACAATCTTGGGTCTTAATCTGTTTTTATGCTTTGCAGGTTTCACACCGTCATGTTCGTTGTCGCCTCTCTATTTATTAAAACCAGAAATTTATACTGAATTCATTCATTTTGACAAATCTCTATTTTACTAGGAAAATGTAGTTGGATTTCAGCTTCTTTTTTTTTTTTTTTAATTTCTGTAGTTATTATTCGATGGGTACTATGTCGTTGCCTTGAAACTTGCGTGGACAAACAAACTTACTAGATATTAAACAAATTTTTTCTACTGAAGAATGATGATTTAATCCTAGAGAAATCGTTGATCCCTTATTCTTATTTCTATAATACACTTCGTAATTTCTTAAGTATCGGAATAGAAACACTGATTTATGTTGTAGGATTTATTATTTTTCTGTGATTTTTGTGAACGTTTAATTTCTTGGATATTCATCTCATACTTCTTTATATATATATATATACTAATTTTTTCAATTTGAGCTCTCATGTTTTATGTGATCCAATTAAGCCCCTAGTTTTTTATTTTGACTCACATAAAATCCTTCCTTAACATATTTCATTGTTCATATCATTTTATGCTGTAAAATTTGTTAATAAGATAATTGAATTATAATTTTCAAACAAATCGAAATAAAAATTAAATTTACGAAAAAAAAGTCGGAGGTGCAAAAATCTACGCTGCTGCTTATCTCCATTGTCAGCACCTTTTCCAGCGCTATTCGACAGTTGTTATATCTTCATAGCATTAAAAGAAAAATAAATAAAAATCTTATTTAAATTATTGATATATCAATTATAAAAACACATTATATATATATATATATATGCTTTGGAAAGAGAAATAATTTAATTGATTCAAACTAATAATATATCGATAAAACACTGATAGAGAACGAAATAGTGAAAAAATTTGCATTACCTAGATTAATAATATAATAAATCAGCTTAATGCCTATAAATTTAATAATACAATAGTGACTATATTTTTTCTATGCTCCAGTTCTACAATATATTAACAATTATAATTTAATTTATTATATTTTTTGTATCGAATATGTTTTGTTCATCTGAATCACTAAAAAAAATACTTCCATAAATTCAATCGTGGTTTACAATTATAGCTTCCATACCTGTTTATTTGGGATCGTCTCCCGGATAAAAAAAAAAAGAGACCAAAATTCAAAGAAAAGACGGTGATTCAAATTAAAATTAAGAGGTCTCCGATACCCTATCTATGTCAAATTAAAAAAATCAAATACTTCGTGAAATGGTTCATGCATGTTTGTTACCGGGGGCAACAAGATCAAGTTGGTAAGGATTAAATTCTTTCATTTTTCGAGTTACTATAATAAAACAATAAAAAACAAATGTCATAGCAAAACAATAAAATCACAAAAAAAAATTGATAAAAATATATGTAGAGAGATGATATTAGGCTAAGAATGAAAAAAATCATCTCATTTTACTTGAAAAAAGATGAACGATGGAGAGAACAACAAAAGAAAGGCGGAAAAAAGAGGTAGGACTTGTTTTCCTTTCTATATGACTCAAATCGGGAAATCGGTCAACTGGCCTATTAGCTCAGTTGGTTAGAGCGTCGTGCTAATAACGCGAAGCATGGGCCAAACGATATATTTATAATGTGTGACATAATGTGCCCTCAAGAAACACATTGTTAGATTTTGAATTTCCTGAGTTAATATTCCATCTAGACAGACGTGGCCGCCTCGGTTAATACTAGTTTAAAGTATATATATATCACTTAATCATTAGATATTAAATTCGTCATTAATTAAATTCGTCATTAATTATTATTTAGTGTTTAAAAATTTTTGGTTTCTATATTAATTTATTTCGTCTTATTATAATATTTTATTCTTAATAAATTATAAAAGTATATGTTTATCTCAAATCATCAAATTACTTAAGAATCATAAGTAGTAAAAACTTTAATGTCATTTTACTTGTCCCTTCTATTTCTATTTTTATATAGATTATGATTTGATTAAGAGTTGAGACAATCATTATTGTATGTTACATGTGATTATTAAATATTGGACTCGTATTATGTTTCATATAAAAATTACTAATTTGTCTATTATTAAAAGTTATATATAAAATAGAGATAATAAGTATTTTACTGTCATTTTGTTCGTTTCCTAAATTACTAATTTATCAATTATTAAGAATCATATATAAAATAGAAATAATATTTACTTTACTTTTGTCCATCTTTGATGTCAACTAAATATTTAACTCGCAAATGCACGAACCAATTGTAAAATGACAAGTGTCCTCCCGGAGTCGATATCACAAGGAATCACAAGCTGAAATCTCTAATTCGTTGTTACCAATAACCACGAAATACAACATAAACATTATAATCCATTTGATTTGATTTTGATTAAGAACTAAATTAATTAAACTATAAATTGAATTGCAAATTAAATTAAAGAATAAAATCAATGGATAAAGTAAGTACTCGGCTTCGCTCCCCCAATTTTGTATTCCCTTCTAAGTATAAAATTCATAGAGTTAATATTTTATGGTGATCACCTTATGCATTAGTTAATCAAACCAATGAATTAACTAATGTTCAATCTAATTTTTAGGTTAGATTAAAGATGATGTGTGTAATAATCAAATCTTAATATGTTCATTCCTAATTCAATCATTGGTGGTCAATCAATCATTAAACTATAAATTAATAAGGTGCAAGTGAATTGAAATGGAAATAATAAATTCATTCAACAAAATAATGAGAGTTTACTATAAAATTGGAGTCTCTAACCAAGCACCCAAAAAGAATTTAGTATAACATGAATACTAAACAAATCAATGTAATATTCATAGTCAAACAAAAATTGCAGCAGAAACTAAGAAGAAAAAAAGAGTTATGATACTCCTTTGAATCTTCAAATCTGGAAATTGGAGGTTGGTGGTCTCCAATCCTTCAAGTCCAAGTCAAAATAACCCTCCAAAGTAAAAATACTTCCTTCTATTGTCAATAGGTCTACTAGAATATGAAGTGCCCACCAAAAAGTTTCTTATGTGTGCAGAAATTTTAATGAGCAGAAAAAAACTCTAGAATGCATTTTTTTGAAATATAAGAGAAAAGAGATGAAATAAACGACTAATCTTTGAGTTCTAAGCTAAGTCTAACTCCCAAGATGTGTTATTTCCCTTTTTCTAGGAGTGAAAAACCCTAAAAGAATTGATTAAAGTCGAGTTTGGATAGCTGTTCACGTGATCTGCAATGTCCCAGTCGTCGCGTGTACGTGATGGGCGTCACAAGGTTGCGATAGATTACTGTTGTATTCTCCTGCCCAGGCATCGCGTGCATGCAATGGCCATCGCGCCCATGATAGAAGCTTGTTGTTTGTCTTTCATCGCAAGCATGTGATGACTGTCACGAGGTCGCGATGAACTTTTCTCCACAAATCATTTGTTTTTACTTCCTCAACACCTTCAATGGACTCCATTGTTACCCAAAACACCTCTACAACTCAAATCAAATATCAAAATATGTACCACATGCTCATTTCTACCATTTAAAACCTAAAAATACAATTAAATACCAAATCTACCCAAAAATCACATAAAAACAAGAAAACTAAATAACTAAAAATACCTATACAACTATAACAAATATGAACACATCATGTTACCCTATACTTAAACATTGCCTGTCTCCAAGCAATTCATAACTATGAAAACTAACACAAATCAAAAACGTAACACGTATGCAATCAACTCCATTACCTGATTTAAAGGTCAACCAGCCTAAGTTTCACTAATGCACCCATTGTGCCAAAAATAAAATTCCATAACTAACTATGCTAAAAACAACATTAATTGCAAACTTACACTTTTATTCAAAAAGCAATTTAATATGGTCTATTGCCACTTCTCATACAATGTAGAAAGCAATCTAATCAAGCTAATTATTTGCATAAATCAAAAGCACATACACCAATATCCTCACACTTGTCTCCTTGCGTCTCTCAATTCTCTCAAGTGTTTAGGCACTATTTTCAAGCAAATACTCATTCAAAATATAGCAAGCACTTCCATAGTTTTGCACTATAATCCAATCTCTACTGCCAAAAATATCATTAAGACACATATCAAAAAAGTCTTTTAACAGGTTGTAATAGGGCTAAGGTAAAAGGGTATGGAATGGAAGAAAAATATAGGGCATATCAATCATAAGATACTAGCAAATAAAATAGAGCCTATCGATTGAAATTACTTCTATAATCATTGAGGTGAGTTCAATACGGTTAGTAGTATCACACTTTAGTAATTTTCACTTTTTCTACATAAACTCAATGTTTACTTCCCTTTCTTTTTTTCTTCTTCTTCTTTTTTTCTTAAATTTTAAGGGTGCAAATAATTTTTGATTGACTAACCACTACTAACTCTTAACTTCACTTATCAAAGCTCACCATATATAATTATAAGCAAAGACTATAAAAGGTGCAAGTATTAGGTATTAGCCTCTAAGTATCTACTAAATCCTATGATTGTGGGTAAGAAAAGAGGAAAAATAAATAATGGGGTTGTATCGAATATTCATAATATGGGTAGATAAAGAAAGAAAGAGATAAGGCTCAAAGTGGTTCACTAGGGGATAATGTTAAGGTAGGCTGCAAAAGAAAGTCAAAGGGCTAATCTTAGTACCTCTATCATGTACATACCTTGATAATATACAATGCAGTCTCAATCAGTATTTGACTATAAATTCTAAAGTAATCTTACCATATTTGAATATATCATACTCATGAAAGAAGGTAAAAAACTTAAAAATAATAATAATTGCTCTTAGTATGGCTCAAAAGCTCACAAAGAAATCAAAAGATGGTATGCAAGTGTAAGGAACTCGATGTATAGCCTTTTACATATACAAACTCATAGCCCAATTAAATTACTAGTACTTTATATTAAATCAACAAGTAACAATATTAACATGCATTTGACTAAACGTGTGTAAATGAAGTTAAGATCACTCTGAGCTTATTAATCATGTAACTCTATTCACAGCAAAATTTAGCATTCATTCATTAGCTATCATAGGAATTAATTAGCATAAAACAGGTAAAGAAGTTTCTCACACACACAACACACTAACAGATTTTGAAAAATTAACTATTAACATCAAAAACTAAAGACATTTAATCATAACTAAACAATCAAACTCACGAAACGAACAAAACAATATTCTTAAGGGATAAGACTCCCACCCCACACTTAAAAAGAAAAAAAAAGTATTGTCCTCAATGACTAAAAGTAAAGCTTAAAAAGAAAGCAAGGTAAAAGAATACTCCCCTGATCTAAGAGCTATCACTTTGAATCTGCCCATGTTAGAAATCTTAGCATCATGAGCTCGCGATGGGTTGCTTTTGGGCTAGTGTCATGTCATGTGCTCGTGAGGGTCATCGCGTGCTCGTGATGGGTTGCTGTTGGGCCATTATTGCGTGCATGTGATAAGTGTCGCGCTCACGATAGTGGCTTCAATTGCTCCCAGTGTCGCGTGCTCGTGATAGTTGTCATATGCTTGCGACGATCCTGCATATAACCACTAGACTTTCCTATTCTATTTCATACCTACATAACCCTTTTTGTTATCACATTCAAAGTCCAAAACTATAATTAACTCCCCCAATACTCCTCATTAAGCAACTTTTACAAGATAAATGGCAATTAGATACTAAAATAAAAAATAAAAATCAATCAACCAAATTAAAAATGCTTAAAAAAAATTCAAACTAAAACTTAGGTTGCCTCCCAAGAAGCGCCATATTTATTGTCAAGACACAACATTATTGCTTTTTTTAGTTTCAAGGTGGGCGTGTAGCCCTCTCAAAACAAACATCCATTTTTTTAACTACCAAGGCTTCACTTAGCTCATCCTTTATTTTCTGCAAACAAGTGTCATAAGCACATAAGACCAAACAATTAATATAACAACACTTATGAGAAGAACTAGAGTGATGTGTTAAAGAATCAAACACTTTAAGTGTGACTGTCTCACTAAGGACAGTCATAGTCAATTTCCCTTTTCGAACATCAATAAAAGTGTTAGTGGTAGCCATAAATGGCCTATCAAGAATGATTACCTGATTTTTATCCCTTAAAGGATAACTCTCCGTATCAAGCACTACAAAGTCCACAGGAACAATCAACTTATCAATTTGAATGATGAGGTCTTCCACTATACCTTTGGGATATTTGATTGACCTGTTTACTAACTGAAGGCACATGGTAGTTGGTTTCAACTCTCCTAAGCCCAATTGTTCATACACAGAGTAGGGCATCAAGTTGAAGCTTGCACTAAGGTCTATCATAGCCTTTGCCTTTTTCCTATCTCCTAAAGTGATATCTATAATGAAGCCCCATGGATCCTTCATCTTATGAGGCAAATTTGCTCAAGAATCACACAAGTTATCTCTGGCACAACAATCTTCTCATTTTTCCCATATTTTTTCTTGCTTGAGAGTAGCTCCTTGAAAAACTCCGCATATGAAGGGATCTTCCTAACAACATCAAAAAGGGGCAAGTCAATGTCAATCTTAGAAAGCATTGCAAAAATATCAGAAAATGTTTTATCCTTTTTATGCTCCCTAAGTCTGTTAGGGAATGGTATAGGAGGCCTATAGGGCTAAGTGCCTTGTGTAATCTAGGCTTTGAAAATGCCTCCTTCTTCTTCTCATCATGAGTCTCTTCTTTAAATGACTCCAAATTATTGTTTTCATCCTCAATTATGTCTACAAAAGAGAAATTATCCAAATTAGAGGTTGAATCAGTTTCACCATCAAAAGTCTTACCACAATTAATAACAGTGACTAATTTTGCTTGTTCAATTTGGTTTGGCAGTCTCCCTTTTATGTTCTTTTGAACAACCTCAGCTATTTGTCTAATCTGGATCTCCAGTCTTTTAAATGAAGCCTCAATGGAATCTATCCTTCTGTCTGTCCTGTCATGCTTGTCTTGAGTAGCCATGATAAAATTATTCAAAATTTCTTTCAATAAGGGTTTTCTAGGTGCATTTGAGGGACCAGGTTGGTTTTGAGCGTGGTATACAGAGGCTGACTTCTTTGAGGATTAGGATCTATATGCTGGTACTAGTGAGGGTTAGGATTTCTATACACCTGAGGTGGGTTTTGCTCATTGTTCTTCTAGGAAAATTTTGGGTGGTTCCTCCAACCTGAGTTGTAAGTGTTGGAATAAGGATCGTTCTGTTGCCTAGGTTGGAAAGAATTCATGGCATTAGCTTGCTCCATGTCATTTCCCGTATAAGAATCAAAAGAAGAACAAACATTAGGCACATGCCCATAATTATTACAATTACTGCATACCTCAATAACAGATGCATTCTTATTGTTCACTGGCATTCTAACTTGCTTAGTTAGCTTGGCTATCTTAGAAGTCAATTCAATTCTTCTAGAATTTTTATTCACTACAGCCTTCCTCCCTCTCACACTCTTTTATCGGGAATTGGTTCCCAAAATCTCATAGATATGAAAAACTTCCTCAACTATCTTTTTCCACATTGCACCCCCAGCAGCATTGTCTACCATGCACTAATATTGCTGAGTTAGCCCATCATAGAAAGCTTGATTAGTTACTAGAAGTGAATATCCATGGTGGGGACATTGAAGTAATAACTGTTAGAGATGTGCCCAAAAGGCAATCGCCTTAAGCACTTTGTGTACACATTCATAAAGGCATTCTTTCATTATATTAGTATTCATTTGCATATGAATTGATATAGATCTTAAACTGATTAATGAAAGTCCATGATATGAAACATAGCATGAAGG
>CATIWF010034322.1:0-14621 GCA_949630135.1 Balakata baccata
GTCAAGTTTATCTCGTGAATACGTTCACGCCGAAATTCCTACGTATGCATGTGTTTCGTGACAAACATTTATAAAATAAATATGTCCAAATGAAATGCATGTGATAATGCATGAATGGATGGTCGAGAATGTTACATTTCAAAGTCTCAAAACTCTAGATACACCCCCCCAAATCTCTGAAATCCATCTTCCACATGATCTTTGGTGAGTTTTGAGCCTCCAAAACACAAGATTTACCAGTCAAGAGCAAGAATTACGCATGAATTTGAGAGATATACCAAGGAAGAAGATGAAGTTGGAGAGAGAAAGTGTGGAACTTGAGGGAACTCAGGTCTCCCACCAAATTAACCTTATTTTCTTTCTTCTTTGGGTAAGGTTTCATATCTCCCCTTTTCCTTTAAGAAATTTATAGTTGATTGAGGTAATTTACCCAAAATGGGTAGAAACCCAATTATAGATGGATATGTTTGATGTGAATCTTGAATATTCTTTGGGGGAAAACTCTTCTTAAGCCTAGTTTGAATATTATGTTAATTGATGGATTTAAGTAAGAAAGAATATAGCTTAAGGGTTTTTGAGTTAGAGTTTAGTGTGTATGGCACTACGTGGTTATAGATGTTGACATATAGTAGGAATTAATGAGAAATAGTTGTGATTATGTATAGAAAATGCCTTTAGAAAGTGGAATTAACTACCAAGGATGCTAAGCAAGCTTAAAGCTTGGATTTGGAGTTGGTTCCATAAGAAGTAAGTACACATATGCATTTTAACTTGTTAAAATGAAATGATATGATGTTGAATGACATGAAAATGTGATAGATGACATGTTAAATAAAAATGATTGGTAATAAATATGAAAAGGAAGATATATAGTAGATTAATCATATTTATGGGTTATGAATGATAAGTTGGATGCCTAATAACATATTAGGTGATATCAACGGATAATAAATGACATTGAGTTAGATCAACAGAGTAATAATAATACAAAATAAGTGGTGGAAGTATAGTAAATCACTAATAAGGCATGAGTAAATCATAATTAGCATTGGAAATATAATGATAATATGATGAAATAGGATTTGCATAAGTAACATCCCTTGAATATAAATTTCTATGTAGAGAGAAATAAATGGTGAAGTATATCTTAGTATGCTAGGCACAAAAGATGGTACAAAAGGGTATTTATAGAGTGTTAAATGAAGAATGAAACCTTGATTTTTCTTAGGTGGCTATTAGTAAATGAGAAACAAAATTATAAGGGACTAAAAGAGAAATTAAGCTTATTTACGCTAATGAACTTCTAGTCCATTTATTTGCATAAATGGTGCATAATAAATTACAAAGATGAAAAAGGGATTTTGATAAGCCTCTAGGGAGGCAATATTGATACATAATGTATAACATGGAAAGGGAAACATGTAACAGACTAATTGAGATAAAGTGCTATAAATAAGATAAGAAGAAAGGTAATAATGAATGATATTGAATAAGATTAAAGAAGGAAAAATAAGATATATATGATTTATGAAGACAAGGAAATATGGAACTTGAGTTTTGTAATCCGACTAATGAAAGTTCATAAAGATATTTATACATATACAGTATGCGGGAACTAAATTGTTTGTAAGTTAGGCTTAATGCTTATATTAAGAAATAATATTTAGTATTGCATAAGTTATGATAAAGCATTTAAGGAGTACGGAAAATGGCATAAAAGAGGTGAGCCTCTTAATTGAGAACTTACAAATTGATGGGTTGTATGCATATTAGAACTTATATCTGTGATGTTAATTGATTGCTACTGGCATGCTACTTGTATATATAAAGATATATGATTTTTGCATGTTGATAGGAAGGGCTACATTTAATTAGTCTTAGTGCCTTGTGTGAAATTTGGCATTTAATGCCAAAGATACAAGCTTATATGATTAAAGCATGATATAAATTATATGAAATAGGCAAGTGTATGAATGATAGAAGTATGTTTTAATATGTTTTATTATAAATGTTGATAGGTTGGGTGGCACTTGGACCACCATAGAGCCTATACATGTGAAATACATGATTATGAGTATAAATATATTGAGAATACGTTTATATGCTTTGCATATTTAATTAAGACATATGAGAATATGATGAGAATGCAAAGAATATGGTATTAAATGCCCATTTCTCTACCTGTAAACCAGAATTAGGATAGATGGTACATCATTAAGGGGAGTTACGGTACCGAACCAGTTATGCTTCTTAGGGATAAGGTGGCTTAAACTCATGGAACGCCCTCGATCCCATTTAAATATAGATAATATATTGTAATAAGATAAGGTGGCCTAAGCTCATAGAGCGCCCTTAGTCTCGTTCACATAGATATATCATGATCCGTCAAGGAGGCTTAAGCTCGTGGAGCTATCTTGACAGGAAATCAAAGTGAATAGGGTGGCTTAAGCTTGTGGAGCGCCCCTATTCCATACCCCGTATCTAGACAGTCCGGGAACGAGATTTGGGCTAATGACTAGGAAAGGTGATATGAAAAGTAATTATATGTTAAAAGTATTAAGGCAATGATTATATAATGAAATGAAATATATGGTGTTATGATTATAAATATTATAAGAAAGAATATGCTATTCTTAGAAATGATATACACTTGAGCCTTCGAGAGGTTAATGCATTGATTGGTGATTAAAATATGAAAGAACCGCTAGGCGGTATAGTTTTGAAATAACAATGCCAGGACTCTAAATGTACAAGATTATGGAATATGATGATAAATAAAAAGATATTGAATGAATATGTGACTATGCATGAGCATTGAACTAATGCTTTGACATTGTTGAGATTTTATGCCATAAATTATGTAATTATACACTATGTTTGATATGCATATGTGCTTACTAAGTTATAAGTAGTTTAGCGTATTTTCTCAGACACGTAAGTTGTGGAGCCAATATACAATATAAGTAGCAGTTAACAGTAGAGATGTCAAGCCCATGCCAAGAGGAGACTGTGAATAAACCGGATTATAAATTAGACATTCTCATAACATGCATTTATTCATTTATTTCTTTATTGGATTGTAATTAATTATAGTCATTGTTCTATAAATATGTAAACTGATATAAAAAAATGAAAAATCTCAATTAAGTATAGTAAAGATGTATAGGATGAGGGCCTTATAGGCTCATGATATTATGTGGTATAAAATTTAACAGGTAAATAGAAAACCAGTGATCACTGGTATAAGGTATACTGGATACATTAGATAAGTAAATCCAACAAAGTATACATACACATAATTTAGTGATGTAAAAGAAAAAATTTAATTGAGACCTTGAACAAGTTTATAGTTACTGAGTCTATGGCACTTCCTATGTATTATGGGTCATACTCATAATATATAGGTGCGTGTTACAGTTTGATTCCTCTCCCTATTCCTCTTGCCTTTCTAAAAATGAATGTTAAAATGTAGATTATTTTAACAACGATGTTTATGGCATGAATTTGTAGAAATGGAGAAAAAAGTTGGGTGATTCGATTGGTTTTGTTAGGAAGAATGATAAGAAAGTGGTGAATTCTCGCCCTTCTTGAATTAGATCAGCAATGTCTAGCCTTGACACCAAATAAGATGCTTCTTGGAGCATATTTTCAATTTTAGCATATTTTCTTTGTTTAATTATTAGTTCGAGTTGAGTTCTATTTTTTTTTTTTTTGCTAATTGGTGTTAATGACAATATTTATTATGTTTTGTGGTAATTTGTGTTATAGGGAGATGATGGGTATTGTTAGAGACTGCATGGGACAAATGAAACATAAAGTAAAACATCTAAGAGTTGGCATTATCGTGCCTATCAAGGCTCGCATCATGAAAAGGATGTGCACGCTCATGCTTTTGGACACTCCTATGTGCAAAGAGCGAGTAGGAGTTACTTTGCATGCTTATGCCAGTAGACACGCTCGTACAGGATATAGAGGCAAATAGTGTTTAGGACCTAAGCACGCTCATGCTAGAAGGTAAAGCTGAAGTTGCTGTGTAAACCTGTGCCCAGCACTACGCTCGTGCAGATGCATATACCAGCAGTCTAAAAACTAGTGACATGGCTGCTTATGCCTGGAGCCCTAGTATAAAAACTTTTTTTTTATTCTTTTACAGGTCTTATCTTTCTCAATTCCACTTACCACAGCCCTTCTTCCCTCTTCTTCATCTTGTCCTTCTCTATTCTCTAAAGCGCATTCCCTCGTAAATCACAATCTACAACCCTAAATCCTCCTTAAATACATCGAAACTATCCCCAACCTCGAATCGATACTCAAAATCTCCAAAGTGAGATTTCGAATCCCTAATTACCAAACCCCCCTAATCACACCCCTCTCACATAGTATTACCTCCACACCACCTGCTATCGCCCAAGCGGTGTCTGGTAACAACCCTTCATGTGTGATAACTGCACTCTCCTTCCCTGTCACCTGAAGCCAACACCACTTACCTTTGCCTCTAAGTTTGCCATTTTACCTCTTGCTTACAGCTTTTCATGATGGCTAGAACAAAGACAACGACCAATAGGAAGAGGAAGGAAGCCACAAACACTGCCCCTCCATCAAAGTCTTCACCACTAATACTGCTGCACACACCTGTAAATGACAAGGGCAAGTAGAAGGTCATTGAGAAGGCTCCTTTACTTCCTCCACCTATTCCAAATCTAGCAGCCTAATATGAGGCTCTATTTCCCATCTACTATGATGATATCTCCAATCCTTAAAACGATATGTGAACCCAATTAGTAGCATTGATTTTGATACTCTGCGTGGTCTTAAGTGTCTAGATAAAATCGAACAGTTTATTAAAAATTAAAGGTGGACACAGTTTGTTCATATACAAATCCCACCCCCCACTTGAAATTACTTAGAGAGTTCTTTTTATCCTTGAATGTGTATAATTCTAATGAAATGATTAGATTTAGGTTGTTTGGAATTGAGTAATTGCTAACTTACATAATGCAACAAGTATTTGGCTTTAAGAAAAATAGAGCTAAAAAAGTTCCTCCTGAATTTGATCATAATAAAGCATGGAGATTTTAATCGGGTTAGACCAATAGAATGCTAAACACTCATCGAATGTTAAATTTTATAGTCATGCATAAACACATATCAAATGCCATTTTTTGTAGAGTTGAAAGTAGTAAGGTCAATACTCTTGGATTGTTTATGCTTTGGTGCGTGCATAAGGGCAAACATGTAGTGACTGACATATTCATTTTTCATACAATGTCACATGTCCTTAGTTACCCCACTCTACACTATGCTTAGGTCATACTATTACTGCATTAGCTATACATTTGCATGGTTTTTATATTGAGCAAACTGAGCTGCTAAAATTGAAAAGTTTGAGTGACTTAAAATATAAGGACCTACATAGCGCTAAACTAAACAGGGTTAAAGGGGATGATTTTTCGTGGATCCCTATGACTAACAATATGCAAAAAGCTACTAGAAGTGCTGGTACATCTTCTAAACCAATGGCATAAGAATGTGAAAGTAACACTTCCAATTCAAAGGGTGATGATGATGACCCAGTGCTAACTTGATTGGAAGCTATGGAGAATGCCTATATGGCACGGGTGGGATGCTTTTAGGCTGCTTCTATAGCAAGATGGGTTACCCTAGAGGCAAGATAGAGATTCATGGAAGAATAGCAAAGTGTAATGAAGGAGGCCCACAGGGCCTCTTATGAGGAACTAAAAGTTGACAACCAAATCTAAGCAGTTGAACTCAAAGTAATGAGAGATCAAACGGACGAGCTGCAAGAATCCATGGATAATCATAAGAGTGACTAGGGCTACTACAATTTCAAGATGAAGGAGTACATTAAGGTAACTAGGTTGGAAGTGCCTTGACCATCTCCTTCCTCTTCCCCACCTCATCCTCTATCTTCGTAGTTTGTTCAACATCCTTAAGGGAGTTTTCTTTTACCTTACACTTCATTTTGAACTTTACTTGTGAGCCATTGAGGACACTACCTCATTTAAGTACGGGGGAGAGATATTCTCTCTTTTGGTCATGTTTTGTGTCCTTGTCATGTTTCTTTGATAGTGTTTTTAGTTTTTAATGATTTTTGTTAATTTTTGATATTTAGTTGTTAGTTTTTTTTTTTTTGTGAAAAACTCCTTTGCTTGGTTTAGTTTCAATTATTTCCTATGATATTTGATGAAAGAATACTAAATTGTGCTTTAGATACAATTACATGATTGATGAGCTTAGAATGATCTTAATTCCCTTAACATACTTTTAGTCAACTACTCCTTAATTTGGTCATTTGTTGCTTTGAACATAGAGTGTTAGTAATCCACTTAGGCTATGAGTTTGCATATGACAATGGCTATGCGTTGAATCCCTAACATACGATACATCTTCTTTCATGAGCTTTTAAGCCATGAAAGAGATATTATCACTGTAAGCTCTTATCTTTCTTTCTCTTGTATGTATAAATTCAACATGGTGAGATTACTTTAGAATTTGCATTCGAATATTGATTGAGGCTACAATTTATATTGTTAAGACATTTAAATGATAGAGGTAACTAGGATTATCCCTTTTGACTTGCTTTTGTAGCCTACCCTATATTACCTTATAGTTAACCTATTTTGAGCATTGACCTTTCTTTCATTAATTTAACCACATTGTAATTAGCCAATATCTTATCATTGTTTTTCCCTTCTTTGTTACTCGTGATCATAAGAGTTAGTGACAATTAAAAACTATAAATAATAAGTATGCTTTCTACAGTTGGTGCTTATGACCATTATTAGTGAATTGTTAAGAATAAGCGGTACTTAAATAGTTAACTCAATGTTTGACCCGAAAAATGTAAAATAAAAAAAAAAAGAAAAAAGAGTAACGGTACAATACAAATATTTGAAATGATAAACATTGAGTTGTGGTATTGGGAATTTGAATATGGTAATTGTATTACTACTTTACAGAGATTGGCTCACCCTGTGGCTATAGGGAGTGGGATGAAATGTAGGTCATTAATTTGTTACAGTCTCTTGTGATCATTATACCCTATTTTTCCTTTTTCCATACATTTTCAGCCTAGCCCTGTTACAACCTATAAAGATCTCTTGATATGTGTCTTGGTAATATTATAAGCAGTGGAGATTGGATTAGAGTACAACCTATGAAAGTGCTTGCTGTGTTTTGAATGAGTGAATGCTTGAATATTTTAGCCTAATACTTGGAGAGAATTGAGAGATGTGAGGAGATAAGTTGCGGGAGTTGGATGCATATGCCTTTATCGTGTGAAAATGAATAAATTAATTGGATTGCTTTCTACTTTATATAAGAACTGGCAATATGATCATATTAAGTTGCTTTTTGATTTTGAGTGTGAAATTAGAATTAAGGTTCCTTTGAGCATGGTTGGTCATGAAGCTTTATCTTTGGCTTGATGGGTGCGTTAGTGAAGCTTAGGATAATTAAACTTAAAATCAGGTGTGGAGTGAATTGTTTGTTTTTTATGTGTGTCTCATTCTTTCATGCTTAGGGACAAGCAACTCCTAAGTGTGGAGGAATCTGATGTGACTGTTATTAATTGTGTCATTGCGTATGTTTGTATCCAATTTGGTCTACTTAATGGTGTTTCTTATTTGTAGGAGTTGAGATGGAGGAAGGGCATTTTGAGGAGTATTTTATGCCAATTAAAGGCTTAAGAGTGTGGTACATGGAACCCGAGATATGCAACATTAGAATTCAACAATCCATTAATGGCATGGGCGGGCCATTTAGCATGGGCGTTCTATTTTCAGACCTTACAAAGTTGTGCATGGGTATGCCAATTAGCATGACTATGCCATCTCCAGTAAGTGAACCCTATGTGCACAACCATGCCACCTTGCACTCCCATGTCAACCTATGAATCTATATAATCCTTTTTGCAATAGAAGACTCGATTTGAGATTAAGTGGCCCGACGTTTTACAATTTATTTTCTATTTTGGAGGCCTCTTCTAAGAGATATTTGCCTTTTATTTAACAAGTTTTAGAGAGTCCTAATGTGAATAGAACTAAAACTCAAAACGTAGGGTATTTAATGTATTTTTCAATTAGATTAGTTTCTTCTTCATCCTCTACAATTCTATAGAGATTTTTTAAGACTATAGTAGTGGAAAAGAGCTTGGCAACTACCTTGGTTCATTTCCAACAATCAATACTTGTTCTTCTTTGGATTTCTATACCTTAAGGTCACAAGTTTGGATCTTTTGACAGCAGTAACCAACTGTTTAAGAAAATTTCAAGTTCACAAGTTTAAAGGGGTTTCAATTCCAATTTTACCATTTAAATTGCTATAAACATGTTTTGTCCAAGTATTGTTATTGAGTTGATCATAGTTGTAGCAATACTTTACTGAATTCTTTTGTTAGGTATTTAATAGCTACCTAGGTTGTAGAACTTTTCCTTTTATTTGAATGAAGTTTGATTATTTCCATTATCAATTGTGCTTAATTACTTTTAAGTTGGACGTTTTATCAACTTGCCTTTAATTTGGAAGGAATATATTAAGGATAGGTTATTTGACTAACCATCTTTAGCTTGACCTACAAATTGATTTAGGTATTAATTATACCACTAGTTTGGGTAGTTAATGATTTAATTGAGAGCTAACGGAATAAAATTCATTGTGTTTAATTGGATATAGGAAATGGATTGCAACTTAGGAATAGTTACTAAATATCTAATTTAGTCTCATTGGTTAATTCATTAATCCTAATGCTTTCATATGTACTTAATTGCTTTAGTTTACTTTGTTTAATTTTAAATCCTAAAAAACATGACTATCATCGATTTGTTTTCATTGGCAATTCAAAGAAATTAGGAATTTAAGCCAATTGTTCATTATGAGATCAACATCTAGAGTATTTTGTCGTATTATACTCTGTTCATATACTTGCAAGTTATAAATTTGAACATCAATGTCCCAAGTAGATGAAAGGAAAAAGAAAGGAAAACTTGGTGGTTTTATCGTAATTTGCAATGCAAAGACTAAGGCTGACTGTTTCCGCTATCAAGTTGTAGGCGTCGCAATGGATAAAAAAAATATTGTACTAGATAGGAGGACTGGAACAATAGTATCTTGGAGATTAATGGACCCTGGAACAAAGATAAAGTTTGAAGATTTTGTTCATTTACTTCATTAAATGAACAAAATATTTAAACTTCATCTCCATTCCACGTTAATCTCAAAAATATTGTCATTCCATGTCCACACCCTGCACAATATTTTTTAACCCATTGTGACATCCATAAATTGATAGCGGAAACAATTAGGCTTAGTCTTTGCATTATACATTAAGATCAAACCACTAAGTTTCCATTTTTTTCTTTCATCTTTGACATTTTTTTTCGCATCAAGCTTTCCCATGTATTAAAATAAATATAGAAGTAAATTTGAGAAACCAAACCAAATTACAAACAAAATATCAATCCTCAGGTAATCAAACATATCACATTTCACATATTAATGAATAACAATACTATAAATATATTAAATTATTCAAACTTTAAATAATTCATAATTTCAATTTAAGAAATTTCGGATACCAATGATACCATAAAATCTAATTAACTTTCATAATTAAAATAATTAAAAAAATATATAAAAAGGAAAAAATCAAAAAATTTGAAAACTAACATTACAAGTGAGAAAATACAGACTTTCTATATATGTAAAAAACTTTTTACCAAATTATCTTTTTTTCGTTTTTTGCTTGTGATCTATTGTTTATCTTATTCAAATATCAAATGAAGAATGAAAGAAAGTAAAAGTTACAAATTTAATATATACTAAAGAAAAAGAAAGTGAGAAAGAAAGAAAAAAAAAAGATGGGTGAAAAAGAATAAATGTTTAAGATACAAAAAAAAGTAAAAAACAAAAATAAATAAATAAAATTAAAAAAACAAAAATTATTATATAAAATTAACTTTTTTAAATGGGACAAGATACGTTTTAAAAAAAAAATGGAAGAAGATACTATTATATTAAAAAAAAATTTAGAGACAAATAGTAACTAAAAAATATTTTAGAAAGGCATAAGGACACTTTATTATCCCCTAGCTATCTTAAACACTCTAATTCATTTTTAATGCTTGAATTCTGCATTTATAAAACAAAAAGAAAAAATATAAATAAAAACAAATAAAAATGCTCGTATCAAAGTGTGTGTATACCACCTTAGTTGGTATAAGATTTCTTTTATTTTTGTTTTTGATACAATTGGAGAAACGAAATTCTAACTTAAAATTTAGCTCAAGTTGAAATATGTTTTTACTTCTGGAATATGTACGTGGATGCTGATTTTTCTTTTTCAAAAAACTATAATTGAAAGAAGAAACAGAAAAAAATTTTTGTAATTTTTCGGCTATAATATTAACATAATTTTTCTTTATGCTCCTTCAATAATTCTACGAAGCCCCATAAGGTTGCATATATTTTATAATCACAATAAAGATTAGATGAAGTCCAAAGAAGCTTCCAGATTCTCACATATTGTAAAAGCAAACAAATTGTAGTTTGTTGTCAACAGCAAAACTAAGTTCACAGCTCCCTTTCTGCAGAAAACAATGGCGGACGGCATATTCGGCGACCCTTTCAGGCAGCTGTTTTGGGCAATCCTCCTTTAATCCGTCGCGAATGGTCTGGATCCACTGCTCTGATGGACTGGCTCGAAACCCATTCTGCTCATATCTTCGATGTCAATGTTCCAGGTCATTTCTTTTTCTCTCTTCTTTTCTAATTTTGCAGAGTGTTAAATCTTAAATCGGATTTAGGATCAACCAGGAATCTCTATCTACTTCTTTTAATTTTGATATTATTGGAAATAATTATCAATTATCAAATGGTTTTTATTGGTTATCTAATTATTACTCCTTTTTCATTGAATTTAATATTTTTCGTATTTCTTTGCATTGTGTAATTTAATTATTTTGTGGGTTTCGTTAGCTGAAAATGTAGGACGTGATTATCTTGATTTTGCTCGAGCTTAAATGAGTAAATGATGTAATTAGGATTTAAATTGAAAATATTACTATATCAAACTTTGATGGATTATCAATCATCATGTGGGTTCAAATCAATCACCACTATTCATCTGCAGATGGGTTTTGTTAATCATGCGAATTATCTGTTTGTTTATGGGATTTACTTTTGTTGGAAAATTTATTTGTTCATACGGATAGGGTATAGCAAGAGGAAATAAAGGTCCTACTGGAATAAGGAAACATTTTGCACATAAAAAAGGAGGGTGGAAAAGAGGAAAGCTATCAAAACGACACAGTTTGGCATGTGGGAGGAAGAGGGACAGGAAAGAGAGAATTTTCTCGATAAACTGAACTGCCAGAAATTGTGGAGCTGGAACAGATTAAGGCTCAAGTAGAAAATGGACTCCTTAGCATTATTGTGCCAATGGATAATACCCCAAAGCCATCCAAAGTCAGGAACATACACATCTCTAGCAAGCTTTGAAATAAAAAATCCAATTTGCAAGGAAAGCAAAAACAAAATGTCTGTGCAATAATAATTGGCCAGTGTAATATTTTCTGTACTGTGAAGAGGTGTTAATAAATACAAATAGTTTTATGTGAACACTGTTTTTAGTTATTTGCTAATTTAATGTACTGTTTAGTGATTATAATCTAGATCATAATTTAGTTTGATAAGAATTTTAAGTTATTTTGACCAATAATTTATGTTTGATCAAGTTGACTATTTGAAAAAAGTTATATTATAATTTCCAAAAAATAAACTCTCTATTAGCATCCAAAAATAATTGTATAGATTATTATTATTTTTTTTCTATTATATTCTTATTCTTTTTGGTAAATGACATTCTTTCTTTCACCTAAAAAACTTAGGTCTTTAATCTTATTTTATTTTACTTTCTTGTTTAGTTCAACAATCCAACTCTCCTCCATTTCAATATACAATCATTAATTAAAATTTTTGGATGACTGAATTCATCAATTAGTTTGTTCTCTAGCCGTTTGTCACAATAAATGAACACGATTCCACAACTTCTAAAATACAAAACTTTATTATTATTATTTTACTTTTTCAACTATTTTTTCAGCCAATTTTATCAAATTTTTTTAATTTAATTAGCTACATTTTTTAACTACTCGATTATCAGTCAACTAAGAAATTTTGCTAACAATTTGTATGAGATTCCAATTGAAATTACTTTAAGTGCTTTCATTGTTATTATTATTTTAAAAGAGTTGGTATATTTAAATTTAGAGACGTTTATGCTTTAAGGAATGGAATTACATGATGGTCCAAGTATACCATTCTCATAATTTGTAGGGTAAATTTTTAGTACAGATATTTTATTGAATATACTAGTTACTCTTTTTATTTTTCTGAAATACATTATGAAATTTTCTAAATTTAGTTTAATAAACTATCTAATCTTTTCGTTTATTTTTTCTGTTATAAATAAATAAAATATCAAATTTATTTTTTTTTTAAAATACTAAAAAGATTTTCAATATTATCAATTTGATGTCAAATGTCAAATCATTATTTTTTTAATGTATTTTTTTAGTTAATAAAATGTTAAATTTGTCAAAATATAAATAAAGGTATTTTTTTTTTGGACTAACATAATACAATATTTCATTCAAAAATTAATATAAGGCTTTTTCAATTAAAGGAACCAAACATGAGAGACTTTATAATATTATTTTCTAAAAATGAAACATTAACTAATGTATTTAACCAAATTTTGGAAGTATTTTAGTAATTTACCTAACTTTTTATGGTGAAAGTTGCAAATCACGAGCAATTCTAGTGTGTACCTAGTATATCTTACACTTAGCGGAATGACCTGCTGACATAATAAGTGAAGAGAAAGTAAATAGTGACTTGTTTAGCCGGTTGGCCTGTTAATAATATGGGGTCCACATAGGCAACAAAACTGCACCGTTTTAGGTAGTGCCTAATTCTTCTCCTCTTGTTTCGCTTTATATATAACCTTTTGTGTATCAAATTAACCAACATAAGTTCTGTACAGATTACGAAGGAAAGGAAAGAGAATCGTAGGGAAGAGTGATTTGAACTTCTATTACAAGGAGGGAGGAAGAGTTAGAGAAAGAAAGGGAGGATGGTGAGAAAAGAGAAGGAGAAGATGAAGGGGCATAAAACGACATAGTTAAACTAAATGTGTAGAATTGTGAGATGAACTTTATTTTAAAAATAAGTGAGCATCAATTTTAAACTAGGCTTACATAGTATGGGCCGATTCTTTAAATTGTATCATATAATAGGTAATTGAAGGAGGCATACATAGTATGGGTTGTATTCTTTATAGGTAATTGAAGGAGGCATACATAGTATGGATTATATTCTTTGTATTGGATCTATATAGATAAAAAATTATCAGTGCAAAATTTCAAATGAGCGATGCTTATATAATGACTATATTAACTCTGATAAGGAGAGAGTAAAAGTATATTTAAACTATACCGTTATATATATGATATTTATATAAGGAGAGAGTAAAAGTATATTTAAACTATACCTTTATATATATGATATTTATATTGTAATCAATATCATTGTATTATATCAGTAACATAAATACAGGAGATGGAGTAAATTGGGTGAATTTCACCCTCAGTATCTCAATTATGTAAATTAAAATAACTCAATATTTTACAGATTATTTGTAACACAAAAATACTTCAATTATGTAAAAAATAATAACTCAATACTACAAATATTATTTGTAACACAAAATACCTTAATTATATAAAATGTAACAACTCAATACCTCAATTTTTATTTTGCAACTAAATAATACTTCTGTCGTAAGCTATTAAGGCTTGTTTGACATTATATTTGGAAAAAATGCTTTTAAAAAAATTATATTTTTAACGTTTTTGAGTTAAAAAAACTGTTCGTGGGTAGAAACAAATAAATAAATATTTTTTTCCAGAAATAGATTTAAAAAATAGTCAATTAAATAAAAAAATTCAAAAACTGCTTTTGGAAAACTCAAAAGCAATGCAAAACTCCCCCTTAGTCTTCCTAACATAATTGTAATATGAAATATCCAGATAAATTTTAATAAAAATAAAATTAGATGTAATACTCAGTCAATAAAGTTGAAATTTATCTTATGTAGATATTATAGCTAATTTTTTTTTCTTTAAATTTATCTGATATGAATATTTATGTCACATTTATATTAGGAAGGCTAATAGTTAAAAATATAAATACTATTTAATTACAAAATAAAAGTTGAGATACTTTTATATTACAAATAATCTTTAAGGTACTGAGTGTTACGATTTACATAATTGATGTATTTTTGTATTATAAATAATGTTAGAGAAGTGCTCTTAAGGCAATCACCTTTAGCACTTATTGTACATGCTTATTTCATTAATAAGAGGCATTTTTTTATTAATTTGGTATTCATTTGCATATGAAATAATATAGATCTTAAACTGATTAATGAAAGTCCATGATATGAAACATAGCATGAAGGAAATCATGATGGGATCATGATAATGAGATTCCTATCATGTGTAATTATGTTAGTATCTAAATTATCCCTAGTCATAGGA
>CATIWF010034338.1:0-31184 GCA_949630135.1 Balakata baccata
TCATATCATGGACTTTCATTAATCAGTTTAAGATCTATATCAATTCATATGCAAATGAATACTAATATAATGAAAGAATGCCTTTATGAATGTGTACACTTAGTGCTTAAGGCGATTGCCTTTTGGGCACATCTCTAACATATAGTGCCAAAATTATTTCTAACGTTCAAAAGATGATTGACTATTTAATTTGATTGTCAAGATCAAAATAGAGATCAATCACCCTAAAGTCAACAACATATTTTTCTACACTTGAATTTGAGTTTTGCACTATCAATTTGTTATTTTTGCTTAATTTGATTATCAAAATCAAAAAATGGAATATTATTGAACTTAGGGTAATTGATCTCTATTTTGATTTTGACAATTAAATTAATTGTTACTAATGTCTTTATTTAGTATTGTTTATATAATGTTTTATGTTTCAAGTCAACTGGAATCCATTTGATATGGGAACAACTAACTAACAGGTAGAAGACATTTATGTCCCACCCGGGACACACTTATCCATCCAGCCTCATGCCCAGGACAAATGATCCTTGAGATCCAATAAAGAATCCCACCCGGAACAGTGTAGCATCACAATAGAGACAATGGCCAACCCACCCGAGACACCAGGCATCACGACCAAAAAGGTTGAAAAGATGTGACCGTTGGAAGGCGCTTCTACCAAAAGGTGTCACGTCATTATTAGAGGTCAAAATAGCTAAATTGACCAGACCTATATCCCGATCGAGATGCATGTCACAATTGGGATGTGCTAGATTTTCAAAAGTCAAAGAGACCGCAACCTTCTCATAAGAATGTCCTATCCAGGATTGGTATTTTCCTGACTGGGAGATTTGACTAGAAACTAGTCATTAGAGGTATCAAACAATCTTTAGACACTATGTCAACTATCCCAATTGAGACACCTTTGATCCCAACCGGGATACTGCCTTTTCAAACAGTATTAAATGCATTTGTATGAACGTTAGGGAGAGTTATGATACCAATTTGTATCAGCTAATTGATGGATAATCAATATAAATATCATACTAAAAAGTTGTTTATAATATCCAACAATTTTCTAAGTGCCAAAATTTTTACAATTTATTTTCTCAATCTTGTATTCATTAAATTCTTGTAAGATTTAAGTGTTAGGCTTAAATACTTGAGTAATTATGTGTATGAGCCAAAATACAAAAAATTAGTTGTTATATTAGCCATTAAAATACAAAAAAAATTTTGGATTGAGTGTTAGTTTTTAGAAAATATTTAGTTGTAAGTTATCTAGTAAAACTCTCAGTTGTAATATAAAAAGTTATATTAGTGAATACTCAGGTACGATTAAGAAGAGAAATATAGTCTGTTAACACATGAACCTTAACAAAATTCGTGTCCCCATCTATTGCTACTTTCCTTTATTTTGTTGTATGAAAAAAAATTTTAATTTTTCACCAATTTATTTTTTTTAGTGATTATTCTAGCAACTTCTTCTAATATCTTTAACAAAATAATATAAATTTAAATATTATTATATATATTTTAAAAAATTAAAAAAATTGACTAAGAGTCTAACTTGTAGCCTCAACAACAAAATAAAGTACACAAAATTGAAAAGCTTCGTACATAAGAAATAAAAAGCTGGCATTTGTACTGATCGTGAATTGTAATGGTCAGAGAGAGAATTCGAGTAGGGCTTTATAAGATATGGTTGTTTTTTTTATGAGGGTGCGTGCTTTTTTTTATTAGAACGAGTAATACTTTATAAATATATTTAAATAATTTAATAAATTGTAAACTATATAATAAAAATAATAATTTTTTTACACTCACCATATATATAAATTTACAAAAAAAAAAAATTTAAACTCAAAATTTTATAAATACTTTTAAAATTTGAATTACACCAAATATTAGTACTTTCACTTTCTCATTTTGCTGTACGGTTGTACCGACATTTCATTTGTGCCAAATATCTCCTTAAAATTTTCATTCTTTTCTTTTTTTTTTTTTCTAAAATTCTAATGCCATAGTTTTTATTTGTTATTTTTCATCTCTTCTTGTTAGGATGTGAATTCCTTTCAAATTAAAATTTTTGACAAACTGAATAGAATAAAATTCTCATTAATTTTCCAATAAAAATTATCTTAGCTATAACTGTAAAATTTCAAATTTAAATTTTTAGCTGGACATTTTGTAATAAAAAAATTCTGATTAATTTGATTCAGTGAAGCATCAATCTTCAGGACTTTTTTTTTTTTTTGAAAATGAAATAGTAATAAGAGTGAAACAAGCAAGTTAGGAGACAGGGAAATATCGTATACGTTGAGAGATCTTTTCAGATTCTGGGAAGAGAAACGAATAATGGTGGAACCTCTCTATTAAATGTATATGTGATGTTTGTTAATCAAATCACAGTTGTCAATGCCTCCGTACCCATTGCATACATTTGCCAACCTGTTAGCATTCACGTCCTCCCTATTTTTCATTTATGATGATCCTAACTCTACAACTCCACTTTGTTCTCAATCCCTTCTAGTACATTTCGTGCATCACCACTCTTATTTATTCTTCTCTTTAATATATATATATATATATAGTTTGATATAGTATATTATTGCCCACAAAATTTAAGAATTTAAGAATTGTATCATTTATACTTTTTATTTTATTATATTTTACTAATGCATCTTTCCATTAAAAAAATATTAGATTATAGTGAAATAACAAAAAAAAAATTACTATTTACCTCCTAAATTTTGATATATTGTAATAGTATCTCTGTAAATTTGAAATATTCTATTAATGCCCTCTTGAATGAAATAGAATATTTTTTTAAAACAATAAATATTTTAAAATTTAACATAATAACTATCTAATTTAACAAAAATAAAATATAACGGATAATTTATATAATTTTTAATATATCGAAATTTAGAAGTGTATATATATAATCATTTGGCACATCTACACCACTTCAAATTTATTAGATTAATTGAATTATAAAATTAATAATTAAAAGACTGAATGTAGAAAAAAAAAAATCTGAGTAATATGTACACCAAAAATGAATATGGGGCAAAATTATTAATTGTGACAAGCACAAAGAGCTTTACATTAATTTATTATGCTTTTTCCCTGTTTGTAAGGTTTTTCCTTTTTTTAATGTTTTTCTTTTTTAAGTGTTTTTTCGTTGAAGGAGATCCCTATTTATAAGACCTCAACTTTTTTTCTTTTATTTTATCTATATTAAAATACTAATACTTTAATATAGATTGAGACATAAGTAAATGAACGGTTAAAATAAAATATTTTAATATAGATTGAGCAGAAAAATGGTATAAAATTAGGTGGAACAAATATTTTTCTATTCCTATATAACTAACATTTTAGATGGAATCTAAAATTTTATTTATATATCGTTTTTACACAATCAATTAAATTAAAAAAAAATTCAATTTTGTACTTTACTCTTCAATCCAAAGGGTTTTTTATATATATATATATAATAAGGTGAGCTAGGCTCAAAAATTTTTTACAATAAGATGAGCTAGGATCAAAAAATAGAAACACTAACGACTAAAATAATCCAAAGTTACTAATGTTATGTGGATTCCAAAGTAAAGATAAATGGTAATTTAGTCTTAATTACTTTTTTTTATACGTTTAAGGCTTGGATTGAAGAATTTTAAATGTAGAAATTAGAATAATTCATGAATTTATTTTAAATTCATTGATTGACTACTTTTAAAAAGGTTAAAGTTCATAAATCTTACAAAAAAAATTATCCATATAAATTCTTCATTTTTTAAAAATTTTATCTTTCACCTCCTAAGTGAAAAGCTCAAAATTTATTAATTTTTTTTAATAAAAGTTTGTTATCATTTCTTTTTTATTTTAAGATTGTTTTAAATAAGTTAATAATATTCCAAAATTATCATTAACCTAAAAGACAATAAAAACTATTAGTTTCTTAATCTTATGTTGGATTGAATTTTTTTACTATTTTGAATTTTTTTAATGTGTATTTCATGCTTTGTGAATTTTTTAGAAAAAGTTTTATATTAGATTAAGTTTGACAAATATTGTCATCGATTATTGTAGTAAAATCAATATAAACATAGTAAAAATAAAAAGACTAGAAAATGAAGAATTATTGTAGTAGCAATAGCTGCCGGTTTTATTTGCTAACTCACCTGTTAGCACACGTGGCAAGCCTTTAGCAATTATGATATATTTATACTTGTAGTTTTTGCATAGCTAAGAGGAAGTTATTTTTTGTGGGCTGTATAAATAAGTTGGATAGAATAGAGTGAGACTCATTTTTCATTTTTTCTATTTTACCGTTCTTGAATATCAATGAAGAAGATTTCTTCCATTCAGTCTTATGATTTTAATTTCGGTTTTGCTTTGTTATTAAATTTATTCAGAAAATATTTAATTAATGATAAATTACTAATATTTGGTAAAGTAAAAGTGAAAATTAATTATCAAATTTATAGATTGTGGTTATTAAACTAAACATGAATGAAAATAATACATATATCATTGATTCATAGATTTCCTAATCAAACCAAACAATAAAATTTTTGGAACTATAAATTTTATAATTTATATATAGAGTTAAAATCCATAATATAAAATGTATAAATTTTAAAATTCTTTTATTCAAACGGTGTAAAACATTAATAAATAGAAAGAGAGAAAGTAACATTTTTGTTATGAGTTAGTAACATGAGCAATGCCAAATAAAATCACTTTTTTTAAGTAATACCATTATTACATCGGGTTCTCTCTCTATATTTTTTGAATTTTTTGATATTGCCAACAATTTTACTCTCCATTTGTTGCCAACAATAAACCTTTTCTTTGCAATTTTATCCATGTCATGGTTTTAGAAAAATGATTAAATGAATTTTATTAAAATAATTATAATTCATTATTATTATTCTATCTTTTTAACGGAGGGTAATACAGTCATTCTATACCAATAACTATGACTAGTCCTATTTTTGCGTATATTAACAAAATTAATTAGTTTAGTTAAACTAACAATTTTTGCTTAATATTTTCTAAAAATATCCTCCATTTATTATTATTTTGAAAATAATTATTTGATCTTTTCAGTGTAAGGCTCAAATTAATACGCATGCTAATGCCAACCAATTTTAAGAGTAATTATTTAAAGTAAGAGTTAAAAAAAAATAAATAGACATTTGAGTATATTTAATAAGAATATATGATAAATAAAAGTATATTTATACTTGAACAAAATAACTACATTTCAAAAAAAAATGAGTGACATATAATTTTAAACGACCAAAATTGAAAAATGAACTTATATTTTTCGGATGAAGGGAGTAACATTTTGAATATTTATTAAAAAAAAAACCTTTAAATTGTTATGAAGATTTGTATTAACCAATGAATGTCCATAAATCCTACACCTATATTTTCATAACATTCCATTATATTATTTTCTATCTTTATTGTATATATAATTAATTTGTGATTTTAATTTCACAATTATATCATGCAACTCATCTCACTTATATGCATATAAATAGAGACATGACGAAAGAATAATGGAGAAGAGAAAATATTTTCTCTAATCTCTATTATCTTCTCTTATTTTCTTACTATTGTTTATAGTTTCTTTTCTTTAAATCTATAACACGTTATCAGCACGAAAATTTTTAAGGTAATAAGGTAGGTTTGGTTTCTTATTTATCTTCAACTTCTACTATACTATATATTTACGTATAATGTATCTATATCTTTGAATAATTCTCTTTATCTATAAGAAAAGTTTTATATGAATTAAACTTTTTTTTTTTACTTGTATATATTGTTTTATATGTCAAGAGTTTGAAATAATAATAATAATAATAATAATAATAATAATAATTATTATTATTATTATTATTATTATTATTATTATTATTATTATTATTATTATGTTTGGTTACTAATCTTTGCACTAGTTATAATCAATATAAACAGACTTTGTTTGTATTTCTTTTTATCTTGTATTCATGATATTTTTATGTACTTGAATAAATATATATGTTTTACATTATTTCTTACATAAAAATTCTTGTGCAATATTATAATATATTATACTAATATAATATGTGCATAAATAGGCCGTAATATATGTATAGTGTGTTATAATATGTGTATAAATTAATGGAAATATATTATTTATTTTATCTTTGTGCATTTTAATCGTTGTTTGGTTTCTTGTTCATTATTTTTATCCTTATTACCTTATTGATATTGATATATTATTTATGAGTATAATATTTGAATATTTATTTATGAGTTCATAATATATTTTATCACACACACATATATATATATATATGATCTTAATATATATATATAGTATTAGTAATTTTATTAATGGATTTGTTAATATGTCTTAAATATATATAATTAGACCTAATAATTTATTATGAAAAGATTTCTTAGTATTTATTATTAATTGAAATTAAAATATTAAGAGAGAATTATTATGTAAAACATTAATTATGATTACATATATTTGTTATTTTAATATGAGAATATTTAAATATCTTATGATTTATAACTTATAAATATATTATCTCATTAAACATGTCTATAAATATGCATATTATTTAATTTTATAAATTGTTCATTTCTTATTTGTATTCATATGATAATTGTTTTAAAATACTAATATAACTATTGTAAGATAATCATAGCATACATTAATGACGAATATAACTAGATTTTTTTTTCTTATTTGGTTAATATTTTTTGTGATAGTATTAATGATAAATTTTACAAAATTAGAGTTTATGGCACTTGACACTAGTGGAAAAAGCTATTTGTCATGTATATTGGATGCTGAAATTCATCTTGATACAAATGATCTTGGAGATATTATAAAAGAAGGAAATAATGCATCTAATCAAGATAATGCTAAGACCATGATTTTTTTTCGTCATCATTTATCGTCATCATTTTCATGAGGGTTTAAAATATGAATACCTAATTATGAAAGACCCTCTTGTTCTTTAGAATAATTTGAAGGAAATGTATGACCACCAAAAAATTGTCATCCTTCCAAAAGTTCAATATGATTGGATGCACTTGTAGCTACAAGATTATAAATCAGTAAGTATAACTCTACAATGTTTAAAATAAGTTCTCAATTGAAATTATGTGAAGAAATATTACTAATGATGATATATTAGAGAAAATTTTCTCTATATTTAATGCCTTGAATGTCCTCCTACAGTAGCAATATCATGAAAAAGGCTTTAAAAAATATTCAGAGTTGATCTCTTGTCTTCTCGTGGCTGAACAAAATAATGAACTTTTGACGAAAAATCATGAATCTCATCCAACTAGTTCTATTGCACTTGTGAAGTGAATGCAACAATATCTAATAGTCATGGGTGCAGTCGTGGTTGTGACCATTGCAGTGGTCATGGTTGTGGCCGTGGTCGTGGACAACAGCAAGGTAATGATGGTCATTACTATAAAAATATGCAAAGTGATGAGAAAAGAGAAAAGGAAAATTCTTCTTAGTATAAAAAAGAAAACTTATGTTTTAGATGCAATATGAAAAGACATTGGTCACATTCCTATTGTACACCTAAGCATTTAGTTGATTTATATCAAGTTTCCATAAAAGAGAAAAAGAAGCATGTTGAAGCAAACGTGGTAGAAAATACAGAAGCAAACTTTACACACCAAGATGATGCCTTCTTCTCTGATCAATTGGACAAGACATACTTAAATATTGGAGACTTTTTCAAGCAAAATAATGAAAAAATTGATCCATAAAAATGCTTAAAAGTGAAGCAGCCATATTATGAAATAAAATTTATGCCGAGTATTTTATTTATGTTTGTTTGAGGCAATGTTTTGATTTAGTTTACCATGTTTATTTTTAAATGTTATCTATTTGAAATTTTTGTTATCAAATAATATATTATATTTTTATAATTACTTATTGCAATTTATTTATATAAGAATATGGATTTTCTCAATTATCGAGAAATTTCAAAAATAATGATGAGGATATGTGCTTAGTAGATAGTGCAACGACACATACTATATTAAGAAATAGAAATTATTTTTCTAATTTGACTATGATGGAAGCAAATATTAGTACAATATCAGGTTTGTGCAAATTTGATAGATAAGCTTTGTCCTCTTAAGCAATGGAACAAAATTTATAATTTATAATGCTTATTATCAAATAAATCAAAGAGGAATCTGCTAAGTTTTAAAGATATACGTCATAATGGTTACTATATTGAGACTTGTAATCACAATAGTATATAATATCTTTATATCACATCAACAGTATCAAATGAAAAACAAATTTTGGAAAGGTTGCCCACTTTATCTTTTAGCTTGCATTATACAATAATTAGTGCAATCGAAGCACATGCAACCAAAAGTTCATTGATAAAAATATTTTTATAATTTGGCAAGACATGTTAGGTCATCTAGGGTCAACTATGATGCGTATAATAATTGAGAATTCAAATGGACATCCTTTAAAGAACCAGAAGATTCTACAATTTAATGAATTCTCATGTGCTGCTTGTTTTCAAGGAAAATTGATTATTTGACATTCATTAGCAAAAGTCAGATTAGAATCCCTTGCATTTCTAGAAAGAATTCAAAGTGATATATGTGGGCCTATTGATGTGATATTCATTTATAGTGTTAATTGTGTGTGTTCAATGTGCATTTGTTGTTTGGTTTCTTTAGATTTAGTTTTTTTTTATTGTGTTTTGAGCGTGTAGGTAGTGGCACGAAAAGTGAGCAATTTCGTAGCCATTTAGTGTCCAATTAAAGTTTGTGAAGGCTAGCAATGAGACACGAGGAGTTAAGTGTCAGATTATGGTCAAACAGTAGTAGCACAGGCTTGCAATTTTGGGACATCAGCTACTGTGCATGATCCGTGCACTGCAAAATAGGGTGATCCAGTGTGCAAGGTTGCATGGGCGTGTTGTTTTCATTCTGGAGCTCACTGTGCATGACCCATGCCCTTCAACACAACTCGTGCTACTCGCTAACACCAAAATCAAGCTGTAAGAGCCACGACCCGTGCAAAGGACTACACCCGTGCATTTTCTTCTAGGTAGCTGCTGTGCATAACCCATGCACGATCGCGACCTACATAATCCTATTTCTAATTGGAGGTCTGACTTTAGATTATGTGGATCCACGTTTTGCAACTTAATTCCTATTGGCTTGGGGCTTGTTCTAAGATATATTCTGCACTCAATTAGGGAAGTTTAAAGAGAGTTTTCATGCAAATAGAATTCAACTCAAAAACAATGATTATAATTAATTACATTATTATAAATGAATGCAATAAATAAATGCATGATATGCAAGTGTCTGGTCTAAACTCGGATCTATATTGTCTCTACTCCACATAGACTATAGCACTTCCACTGTCAACTGCTACTATGACATTATATTGGCTCCAGACTTGCATGTATAAATAAATATGCTAAGTTTAGTAATACCCATATGCTTAATATACTTAGCATGAAATTATATAATTTATGACGTATAAACATTTTGAGTGACGCAATCATATAATCATAAAAATGTCAAGGCATGCCATGCTCATATAAATAATACATATTTAATCCACGCCTCTTTTATGCATGTTCAATTCATTAATAAATACATATCTTTTCTTTATTATATTATCCCATCATGATAACATTTCATGTGTTTATATCCTGAGATAATCATCACAAAATTAAATCGTTCACAATTCTTTTATTACTCATTTATTATTCATATATCTTATGTATAAATCATTATTTATACATATCAAATATAATTACTTTCAAAATACTTCTAACAATTTAGGGTATTTCATTTCTCTTTTCTTATTATGATACTTATGCAAATCAATAATTATCCCATGCAAGTATATAAGATTATAACATATCAACTATCATGACACATAAGCATGTAAATCATGTTTAAGGGAAATATGATATGTTGCATCAAGTATATGCAATAACCATATTCATGTCATATTACATATCTTATACTTTTAAAATCTTTTCTTGTTATTCATTTTTCCTGTTTCTTAACTTTATCTATCTTTTTCCAGTATCAATTTTAACAAAGAGCCCAAGTTCTCACAGTATCGATAACCCAAGCCTCATTCCCAGACTGGCTGGATACGGGGTGTGAAGTAGGCGCACCCAGTCTAGGACTAGACAACCTACTCACTTTGTAATTTGTATGCTCATTCAAGCTCCCTCAAGTCAAGCGTGCTCACCCAAACTAGGGCTCAGCTAACCTGATTGAGTATAAAAATATGAGTACCAAGAACAGGAGCACCCAGTTCAGGGCTAGTCTACCTGATTCTCACTCATATATCTTATCGATACGTATCGCTTATCCCTTTCATGATGCATTATTTACCCTAAAATAGTCCTCATGTAGAGAAATGAACATTTAATACTATATTCCTTTTTCATTTCCATTATATTCTTACATGTCTCAATCCATATGCATAGCACATATCACAATCTCATGAATATTCAAGTTTATAAACATAATTTGGCATGTTATATAGGCATTACATATCATATAATAATTTCCACCTTAATTATGAAAAGGGCTATTTCCATTTTTAGATATCAAATTTAACATCTTTTCATGCATATCACACACAATAGTCTCTATGGTTGTCCAATTGTTATCCCACCTATCAACACTCATGATAAATCATGTTAAAATATGCCTTTATTATCTATGCAATTTTCTCATTTTATATGTCTATTAATATGTACCAATCGTGCAAGATTGCATGTTTTATATTAATATCAAAATTCACAATTCCACAAACAAAACACTAAGGCTAACCAAGTGTAGCACTCTTATCAACATGCGTAATCATCTTTCTATACATGTCATGCCAATCACAATCAATTAACATCATAAATACATCTTCCACGTATACATATACCCCATCAATTCATAAGTTCTCAAATGGAGTAACTTACCTCTATTAAGCTATTCCTTTTAAGCACTTTAAGTGCCCTCATCAAACTTGTATATCTACCAATTATAAATTCTTAATATAGGCTTTGATCCTACTTTACATTCAATTGAGTTAATGGCCTGATAAACATATATATACATTTCACCAATTAACAAACATTCTTATTATATGAATGTCTCAAGTATTTTATTCATTCCCATTGACCACATTGTGAATCCATGTTTTATAATTTCTCTATTTCATTTTATATACTTGATTAATGATAACTTTTATACCTAGAATATTAGGTCATAGCCTACCTTTTATAGGTATTGTATATATTTTTAAGTTTCCACAAGCCATTATTTATTAAAACTCTCATATAGACATATTCACAATTACTCATTTAGTTCACTCTTTCTTCCTTAATCTTAATCAATATCAGTCATTTCTCACTAAAGTTATTTAACATATCATCTAGTCTTTAGATAACCTGGTTCATTACAAACTAGTCATATAATTATTCATTTCGAGTTTTAAGCTCATTTAGCATGCCAAAATTTTAATCAACTTTAACTTTAATTTTCTCCTTCGTGTATTATTCATTGTCTATAGACATATTTAACCAATTACATATTTCCATTTCTCTTCGATATACCAATTATCTCTAAATAACATATCAAATTATTCCCATTCCATTCTATTAAACATTTCATTTTAACGAGTTAAAATGCATATGTCTACTTACTTCCTATGGAGCCAACTCAAAATCCAAGCTTTAAACTTGCTTAGCTTCCTTGGTGGTTAATTTCACCTTCCAAAGGCATCTCCTATACATAATCACAACTATTTCTCATTAATCCAAACTATATGTCAATATATATGACTACATAAAGCCATATATTCCAAATCCTAACTCAAAAACCCTTAAGCTAGGTTCTTTCTTACTTAAATCCATCAATTAACATATTATTCAACTCAAACTAGGCTTAAGAAGAGTTTTCCCCCAAAGAATATTCAAAATTCATAATACTATTAGGTTTCTACCCATTTTGGGTAAATTACCTCAATCAACTATAAACTTCTTAAAGAAAGAGGGAAAACATGAAATCTTACCCGAAGAAGGAAGAAAATAATATTAATTTGGTGGGAGACCCAAGTTCTCTCAAGTTCCACGCTCTCTCTCTCTAACTTCATCTTCTTCCTTGGTAAATTTCTCAAATTCATGCTTAACTCTTGCTCTTGAATGATAAATCTTGTATTTTGGGGGCTCAAAACTCACCAAAAATCATGTGGAAGATGAATTTCAGAGATTTGGGAGGGGGAGGGGGGTGTGTGTGGTGTATCTAGGGTTTTGAGACTTTGAAATATTGGTTAAAATGAGTTAAAATGAATGAAAAATTTATTTATATAGACCCTTCACGAGCATGACAAATTTGGATCTAGTCGCGCACCATTCTACCCAAAAATAGGCCCAAAATATAACCTTCACAGCCATAAACAAATTCTTCATGGTCATGAATAAATCTTTCACGACCATAAACAAATATTTTATGGACATGAACAAATCCTTTCATGGTCATAACAGTTTTCAGCATGGTTGTGATATTGGTTGTGAAAGAACATAACTTATTTTTATGATCGAATCTTGTCACAATTTCACTTCTAAACACATTCTAAACATATATAGAAATTATCCATGGTCATTGAACATAAATACAAACAAGTTATCACAACTCAAATCATCCCTAAAATGGATCACAACTAAGCTCACAACTAAGCTCACAACTCAAGCTTTACATATGCATTGTACCCCCCCTTTAACATATTTGTCATTTTCTTGTTCATAACCATATTTATATATATTCGAACACTCTAATTAACCTTTCTAACATTCGATCATACCATTTCATACTTTATAATATATTATACAATATCCTATTACTTAACAATTAAGCACGCTCAACAACATTAACTATGCATACAAAATTCACATTTTTGAGCACATATTTCATTTATTCATATATTACAACTAGGCCCTATTTGTGGTCATTACACTTCTCACTTGTATGCCTATAAATAAAGGCATGATGAAAGAACAATGGAGAAGAGAAAATATTCTTTTTATAGTTTTTTTCTTTAAATTTATAACATAAATGAAATTTAGAATGAAGTGAAGAGAGTAACTAATTGTGAAAAGCTCGAAGAGCTTTACAGTTATTAAGACTTTTCTAGTTTTCCCTATTTATGAACTAATAAAATGAGCGATTATATATATTGGTTGATGAAAATTTTTATCTCTTTATTTTTTGAATTTTTTTTGATCTTGCCAACAATTTTACTCTCCATATGTTTTTAATGTGATGGAGGAGGCACCAAGGATGAATTTAAAATCTTCATTGAAAAAGCAAAAGTTCACTTACATTTCGAAAAGGGATTCGAAATTGAATTCAATTGCCTCTTCTCTTTTCTTATTCCGGACAAAAGTACTTTTGCATTTTGAATACATTTGTCTCTCCTCTTAACTCTTTAGCTTGGACATATAAATAATATAGGACATTCAATGATATGTTTTTTTTAGGCAATAACGTTCACGTCCCCATTTGTATATCTTTATAGAGAAACTTAAAATTATTATTATTATTATTATTATTATTATTATTATTATTATTATTATTATTATTATTATTATTCTTTAACTTCTAATTTCTTGTGATATGAATAAATAAAATAATAATCTTTAATAAGTTTCACTTACCGATCCTCAACTTAACATTAATACACAATAATCACTTAACTTTAAATTGCAATATACATATCCCTAGTTTTAATTTGTTTCATAGAAATATCATCCTTATTTATTTCTAGATATCTCACAATTTACCTTGATAATTAAACATCAATTCACCATTTACGTGAAATACATACAGATTCTTATCCATTTTTTTTCACGCTTCATAATGTTGTGCTTTTTTTTTTTTTTTAAATTCTATATGAACAAGCAATATCCTTAAGCATAATTCTTTACCAAAAAAAAAAAAATCATATATTAAAAACAATTCCAGGAAAAAAAAATCCATTTACGTATAGTTCTTAAAGAAAAAAGGATAAGAGTCCACATATATTTTATATAGATAATGACGTGGCGTCTAGCTAGTTATTAAGAGAACTGTATGAATTGCAATTAAAGTGTAAATTCAGTAACCACAAATAAAAATAACGGCTAATTGTACAAATTCTTATCATCTTATTATAAATTGGTACCAAATATTTTAATTATTATAAATTGATACCAAATATTTCTATTTTGTTATAAATTGGTACTAAATTTTTCAACAATGTTATAATTTGGTACCAAAATCAAAATTTTAGAAAAAAAATTGGCGTGACATATTGAATGGCTGATATGGCATATTGATATGGTGATATATCATCTTGTTTGACTAGAATTTTGACTTTATACCAAATTATAATATTTTTGAAAAGTTTGATATCAATTTATAACAATTTAAAAATTTGGTACTAACACCATTATCCCTAAAAATAACCTACAACATGAATTAGGGAAATTTTTTTTTTGGGGGTCTTTTTATCTACATTGCATCGTAGATATATGATGTAATAATCAAAGTTAGGATTTTAATTACATGTCATAACGTGATACAATTGGATGTATCATGATGTACGTCATCTTTCTTATTATTAACTTAGAGGGTATTTGAAATTACTGTTAACTATTTCAAAAACAGATTTTGAATTTTTTTTTATTTAATTAACTGATTTTTTTAATTTTTTATAAAATGTTTTTTTAAATCTATTTTTTTTAAAAAAAAAATTATTTACCTACTTCTAATCAAAAGTAGTTTTCAAAATTCAAAAAAATTAAAAATATAAAATTTTTTTTCTGAATTTTTTTTTTTCCAAATACAATATCAAACAAACCTTTAACTAAAATAGTCTGAACATTATTTTTGTATTGAAATCAGAACGTTTGGATTTTTTAATAAAAAATTACATTTTTGGCTATATATAAAAAAGGGAAAAAAAAAAAGAAAGGATGAATGAGTTTCTAGGCGATTTCATTTGAGATCACCGACGCCTAAAGTTGACGTCCAAATTCTATGGACCATAGCTAATAATAATAATAATAATAATAATAATAATAATAATAATAATAATAATAATAATAATAATAATAATAATAATAATAATAATAGAGCAGAGGATATTTGAGAGAAAGCAATTGGTGGGGTAGGCGGTTGTTAATTAAAACGCAGTGCTTCTCTCCACGCATAATATTCCTTGTCGGATCTTCACAATATTAACAAAAACACACACAAATATGTTTCTTAATTTATGCTTAATTATAAACTCCAAACACTCTTTCTTTTCACCACCCGACATTTGAATGTTTTCTAAATCATTGAGTCGTTTATTTACACCTTTAATCATTATCACTTTTATTATTAATTCTTCTTTTACCGTGCACACTGTCTATATATGAAGAATGAGGATTTACATAATATATAATCTCTATAACAACCAGAGGGAATTTGGTAGGTGATTTAGCAACTATAATAATATTATTATGTGAAGTTCATAATCGTATTTATTAGACATTGTTAATCTTCTCAACATTTCATAATTTTATCAAGAAATTAATTTATAATATCGCCTAATGAAAATGTCTCAGTAGGTATCGACAAACTTGAAACCTTAATTTATTAAGAAACACTGAAAATAAAAATAAAAAATTTGTAATTTGGTTAATTATAACAATTTTTAGAAATGGACAAGAGAAAGGAAAGAATATCATACATACAGAGAGGAGGCGGAAAGTAAATAAAAGAAGAGAATGAAAAATGGCTGATTCTTGAGGGGCTCCTCTCCGACACACAAAAAATCATGAAAATTCTTGTAGAATGGACATTGCAATATTCTGTTATTTCAGCAATATCTCATGTTAATGGTGCAATTCTTTAGGTTTTGAAAATAGATTAATTAGATCAATAATTGGAGTTGATTGGGTAAAAATCAAAATTAATTAGTTTTTGCTGGTTGTCTTGAATTATAATTGGTGCGTTTAGATAATTGGATTTCGCAATTGTAAGCTTACTGTAGAATCAAAATGATTTAAACCAAACAGGCCAGAGATGGCAATTTGACCAGGGTCCGCCGGTCCCGCCTTGTACTTAAACCGAATGGGATGTATATATGAAATAGTTCTATATTTTATTAGATATAAAAAAACTGCTTAGTCTAGTGGAAGATACGTTTCACCTAAGCCTAAGACCCATCTCCCCCTTTTGTAAGTTTGTAAGAAATATATATATAAAAAACAAATAAAATAAAAATCAAAAGAAAAGAAAGAAGGAAAAGAAAAGGAGAACCATTGAGGTACAGTACTGTCAAAGGCACAAACTTGAATGCTAGAATAAACAAATAATAAACTCACGCGTGCCTAAATGCCGATTAATCGCCTGATAGAAAAGGAATGTTCATCGATGCCCACGTCCCTTGATTGCCTTTTTGACACTATATAATCATCTTCAATGCCTCTCCCACTATATTCATCGTCCCTCTATCAGACACTCACTCACTCAACTCAACAAGTTGCAGAGAAGAATATAATATATAAAATTTATATATCAATGGCTGCCCAATCTACCATGATCGACTCTAGCTTTGATGTTGACAAGTTGACTTTCGAAATCTTCTCCATTCTCGAAAACAAATTCCTCTTCGGTGGATGTGACGACCAAAATCCCAAGCTTTCTACTAAACACTCTGATAGTAAAGTCAGAATTCTCTCAATCGACGGCGGCGGAGCCACTAACGGCATTCTTGCTGCCAAGTCTCTTTCTCATCTCGAGAATCTCCTCCGCCGCAAATTAGGCAATTCCTGTGCTTCAATATCTGATTACTTCGATGTTGTTGCTGGCTCCGGTGCCGGAGGCATTTTAGCCGCTCTCCTTTTCACGCGCGGCAAAGATGGCCGTCCTTTGTTCACTGCCGATGAAGCTCTTCGTTTTCTTATCGAGATTAACCGTCGGAAACTTCACCAGTCGCGAGGGATTCTCAGGTGGTTTTGCCCGCAGGGGAAGGTGGGGAAGTTGCTGTGCGCAACTTTCGGGGAATGCACTTTGAAAGACACGATTAAATCGGTTTTGATTCCTTGCTACGATCTGTCAACTCGTGCACCTTTCGTTTTCTCTCGAGTTGATGCTTTGGAAGTAGACGGTTACGATTTCAAGATGAGCGATGTGTGCCTCGCCATATCTGCGGATCCGCTGCTCAATGCTGCCGTAGAACTGAGCTCAGTCGACAAGAAGACGAAGATCTTCGCAGTGGACGGCAGCATCGCGATGAACAATCCAACGGCTGCTGCTATTACACATGTTTTGAATAATAAGCAGGAGTTTCCTCTGTGTAAAGGAGTAGAGGATCTGCTGGTGGTGTCCCTTGGCGGTGGAGAGTCGGATTTTGGAAATGAAAATTTGAAGTCATCACCGGCACGATTCGTGTCCATTGCCGGAGAAGGAGCTTCCGATACGGTAAAAGATAAACCTTTTTATTTTGTTTTATTTTATTTTTCCAGTTTAAAATTTTACCCCCTAGTTAAATGCTTTTTGAAACACAGAGTTGAACAATGCCCTCATTAATTTTCACGAATTTAACTCGAATTACTGTTGGAAATTTGTATTAGAGATGAAAAATTCACTGAGGAGGGAATTTGTTTTTATTTTGTAATAAAAAAAATTAAAGTCGGAGGACAATTAAATTTTTAGAAATTGAGTCCTAATTAACTTATGATGGGTATGATTTTTTGGGGTAAAAATATGCATTTAGATCTTCGAATTTTATTCAATATTTTTATTTTTTATTTTTTATAAATGTTTAAATTTATATTTATAATTATTTGATATAATTTTACCTTTAAACGTTTAATACATAATTATATTAAATAAGATATTAAATTAAAAAATAAAATTTGGGAGTAATTTAGAACCTAAATTAGTAAATTGTTGGGTTTTTGGTGAGTGAAGTTGTCGTTTTTGTGATTATTAATTATAATGGGAATTTGTTATATGTGCAATGTAGTTTTTATTAATGAATAGTGGTTGGGTAGGTAGGTATGCTAATTCCATCATTTTTAATTAAATAGGTAGATCAAGCTGTATCGATGGCGTTTGGTCAATGTCGGACAAGCAATTATGTTCGCATTCAGGTACATCACTCTCTTTCATATTTAATTAAGAAAAGCAAAATAACAAATCATGAGAATAACAATTAATTATACATATTCGGCCAACATATTTATACAAGTTCTAGTTTTTTTTAATCATGAAAATAACATAATATTTAACTGAGAATTGCAGGCAAACGGAATCATTGCAAAGAAAACCCAGAAAAAGACAGACATAATAGCCATGACAGAAGAGATGTTGGAGGAGAAGAATATGGAGTCAATATTGTTTAAAGGGAAAAAAATAGGTGAAAGCACTAATTTACAAAAGTTAGAGTCATTCGGTGGGAAGCTAATCAAAGAGCAAGAGAGAAGGAAAACAAGCATTCTACCGACTGTGGTATTAAAGCAGGCATCCCCATCCCCAAGAACATCATCTGCCACCACTCTTTCTACTTTATCTTCCTATTAGCTCAAAATTAATTGGACTGTGATTATGTTAATTATAGTAAATAATTACTACAGAGATAAATTTTCAAGCCTTTTGTTGCTGCTCGTGATGATTCTCACGGCATCCGAGACAGTGAGTGTTCAGCTACTGCCCCTCACCTTAATCATATATATATATATATATATATATATATATATATATATATATGTAGATTTCTTTTGTGTATAATAGTGAATTAGCTTGTTGTATGTAATATCAAATGTAGAATTTTTATTAAAAAAAATTGTATTAATTTGGTAATATCAATTGATGATGATTTCACAAAGCTGACTTTTTTTTTTTTTTTTAAATGAAAACCAATATATTGATCAATAAGAAGATACATGATTTAGAATAAGGAGCCGCACAAATGAAGGAGCTCCTTTCCAGAGCATAGGACCTGCTAATGAGTGAGTTGATTTTGCTATAGCATGGGCTACCTTATTCGAAAGACGCTTACCAATTACAATTTTAATATTGTCACATGATTGAGCCATATTCTTGCAAGTATGCACAATACAACCAACTCAAAGATATCATCTTGATGGCTATGGACAGCACTAGCAATGCATCTGGCATCAGACTCGATAGTGACATTCGAGATCTGCATTTCTTTGATCCAGCTGAGGACTTCCTTTAGACAAAAAGCCTTAGCAACAAGAGATCTCCAATCACCAACTATAACGGGCTTTTTCCCTTTTTAGGGTTTTTTTTTTTTTCAAAATATTTATCAAATATAGGGTGAAAAAAATTCCAAATTCCAAATTTGACAATTACAATTAATTACACATATTAGGCAAATATATTAATATGATAAATATTTTGACAAAATACCTTAAAATGGGAAAAAGCTCGGCTATAACATATGCTTTTTTAATATACATATTAGGCAAACATATTAATATGAGAAATTTTTTGACAAAACACCTTAAAATGGAAAAAAGCCCGGTTATAACATTTGCTTTGCACTAATGACAAGTACCTCGACAGTATCGGAGAATCATACCTAATCTGACTGTACAGCTACAAAATTTATAGAAGCATCCATATTAATTTTTACTTGTAGGTCGGCAACTCCAGCGAACTCGGGCAGAACTATTAGGATCAACAATTTCTTGTTTACAACTGCTGTTAGCTTGCTGAAATTGTTGCAAATAGGAAAGACTTTTATGCAAACACTTGGACACTCATGCCTATTATTCGACAACTGCTTATTGTTCTTTGAGAGAATTTTATAAGAATTTTTACTTAATTCTTTTTGGTGGCATTTTAATCTTCTGCTGGAAAATTAACATATATATATCTCCAAAAATTCCCCTAGGGTATAGAGTCCCACTTATCCAAAAACCTTTGAAAATTTGAAAGACCACAAAAATAGGCAAGATTGAGGCTGTTGGGCTAGCTGCCGACCTACCTGTATGCTACAGGTCCATGCGCACTGAAGGGTGCAGGCCCGCGAACCCTCCCAAGTTTCTCTCTCATATTTTGGATGCTATCCAAAACCATTTTACTCCTTCACACCTCCAAAGCGTGTGACCTATTAGGTTTTCGGTTATGTTGGCCACCCAAATTAACAAATAATTCGAAGAAGTCATAAGCGGTATCTAGCAATACATCATAACCCCCAATTGACTGGAAAGTTAGTAGCTTGACTACAAACCTTTCCATAGACAATAATCCAAGCAATTCATCAATTCATGATTTCTTTCATGCTATATTTCATATCATGGACTTTCGTTGTCCAAATTTAATGTTAGAGATGCGTCCAAAAGGCAATCGCCTCAAGCATTTAGTGTACACATTCATAAAGACATTCTTTCATTGTATTAGTATTCATTTGCATATGAATTGATATAGATCTTAAACTTATTAATGAAAGTCCATGATATAAAACATAGCATGAAGGAAATCATGGTGGGATCATGATAATGAGATTCCTATCATGTGTAATTATGTTAGTATCTAAATTATCCTTAGTCTAGGATCAACAAGATGGGACATTGTTGATCCGGATAGACTAGCACATGTTATTCTCCTTGATTGGATCAAGCAGTAGATCTCAATAACTGTGAACATGAGATATTCATAGTTAACATGTGGATGCTTGCTAAGAGTAGTCAAGAATATTGGATGACTTGCTATGAGACGATCATATGGATTATCTATTCAAATGTCAATGATAGTCTCATCATAGTAATAGTGCAAGTATCCTTAGACTTAAGGTACTCAAGGATATCTTGGATACTGATTCTGTGCTTTGATTCCATTCCTTGTTGCCTCACAGAGGTCGCTGATAGGGTGGTCATTAAATACAACTTGAGGTATTCGAAGGTAATTGGATAGCCAACAGAGGATTCACTGCTCTTAATAGAGAGAGAGTATACCTACAGCCTCTTATCGGGATCATTACTCAAGAATCTCCGGCCAGAGTGGAAATGTCATGAAGATTGTCTTCAGTGACATGTTTAATTGAGTAATGAGTCTTAGTGATAAGATCTAACATCACTTAGGCTAGGTGTAACATAGTCAGTTTAGTGGGAGCTGACTCATAGTCCACACTTTGAACTGAGTGGGGTATAGGATGGTGAAAGGACGAATTGCATATGTTGTTGTCTATAGAAAGGTTCGTAGTCAAACCACTGACTTTCCAGTCAATTAGGGGTCATGATGTATTGCTCGATAATGCTCATGACTTGCTCGAATTAATTGTTAATTTGAATGGCCAACTTAATTGGAAACCTAATGAGTCACACGCATTATAGGTGTGAAGAATGAGTAAAATGGTCTTGGATGAGATCTAAAAATATGAGAGAATTATTTCGGGTCGGATCGTGATGCGATCGCGGAAAAATTCTAGAAAAATCACTCGGGAGGGGTCACGGGCTTGTATGGGCCTATAAGGGCCTGAGCGGGCCCACTGGCAGCAGGCCCATACGCGTATGCTGCTACCTTAGCCAGCAATGGCTAAGATTAGTGGCCTAATATAATTGCTCCTATTCTCATGCTTATTTTGATTTTGAATTAAATTTAGATTAGAGTGGAACTCTAAGACCCTATGGCAGAAATTAGAGATAAAAAAATTATTTTTGAACAAAAAAAATAATTTATGAGACACAAAAAATTAATTAAATTGTTTAATTAAATTTTCTCTCAAAAGAACAATCTTCATTGCTAGCACATTAAGATTGTTCTAGCCATTTCCGTTCGGTTTTATTCTTCAATCTTTGTGTGGATCACCATTAGAGACATCATACTTTGGATTGTTGTGGTTTGTGATAACCCGACAAGAAGGAAAATTGAAGAAACAAGCCAATAAATTACAGGTAATAATTTATATCTTTGCTTTATTCAATTGGTTTTAATGGCACAAGTTGTATCCTATGAACTGGGTTTTGAAAAATTTTAATTTTCGCTGCGTTTTTTATATGTGATACATCTTCAAAACCCAACATTTAAGATCTATATCAATTCATATACAAATGAATACTAATATAATGAAAGAATCTCATTATGAATGTGTACACTAAGTACTTGAGGCAATTGCCTTTTGGGCATATTTCTAACAATCTCCCACTTGCACTAAAGCCAATCGTCTTTATACATTACATCATAGGCGAGGATATGACTATCATATTCCTTTTAGGGTTTGGTTTAGTGACTCGATCATATTATTTTTTATTAGTAGGAACTTTTTCTATCATTTCATTATGTCTATCTTTGATTTCTCTAATCAATTGGTAACGTTCGGTACATGTACGGATCTTTGATGAGATACATCTTCAAAACCCAACATTTAAGATTTATATCAATTCATATGCAAATGAATACTAATATAACGAAAAAATGCCATTATGAATGTGCACACTAAATGCCTGAGGCAATTGCCTTTTGAGCATATTTCTAACAATCTCCCACTTGCACTAAAGCCAATCGTTATTGTACATTACATCATAGGCAAGGATATGACTATCATATTCCTTTTAGGGTTTGGTCTAGTGACTTGATCAGATAATTTTTTATCAGTAGGAACTTTTTCTACCATTCCATCATGTCTAGCTTTGATTTCTCTAATCAATTGGTAACGTTCGGTACATGTTCGGATCTTTGATGAGACCATGATTCCTTTTAGTCATCTCCCAACCATATTGCATTAGGAATGCTAGGAATCATTTCTAATATATGATGAATTTTATTTATTCAAACCGCTTCCTTAACTGCTTTGGAAGCTGTAATACACTTTTGTTGGAAAAATGGTGCACCAAGAAGGGGGGGTTGAATTGTTGGCAAATAGAAATTTTTGGCTTAATGGATTTCTTTGAGTGTTTGAGCAATATGCAAATAAAACATAGAAAGTAAGGGAGCAAGAGAATATTGCACACAAGGATTTATAAAGGTTTGGGTGTTAACAAACCCTAGTCCTCTCCCCAATCGCAATTAGGAGTTCTACTATCTCAACTTGAGATTACAAGAGAGTTTCCTAGCTAGCTTACAACTAGAGAGTTTTCCTAGCTCACCCACAACTAAGTGTTTTCTCAAGGTTCACACCAAACCCAAATCCCTTATGTTTTAATGGCTCACATAATAACCAATTCCTTGTGTTTTGAGTAGGCTTACCCAAACAAGAGTTTTTCTCACTAGGATTACTCTTACAACCTATACTTAAGTGTTTAAGGTTAACACTTTAACCTTTCTTACAATAGATATCAGAAATAAAATTGCAAGAGTTTTGGCACACTTAAAATTAAGTTCTAGTGTTCTAAGGCTTTTTGGAGGTCCATTTATAATGTTTACCTTCCAATTAGCTGTTATAAATAGTGCCACAATTATTTCTAACGTTCAAAAGATAATTGGCTAAAATTTATCTGACATAGATAGTTTCTCGGTCTGGAAATTCATATATCCATTGGAGACTTACACATGGCAGCCTTGGATTTGTCATTTTCTTCAACGACTCTTTAACGGCTAGTCTCAGTCAAATTTCCCGATCGGGACAAGAGTTTCCCGGTCGGAAAACCATATTTCCTAGTTGGGAAACTTTATTTCCTGGTCGGGACAACTTTTTGGAACTTTTGACTTAAAGCTTGGAATGCTAGAATCGAGCACTTCCCGATGGGGAACATGCCTTTCGTTCCTTTCCCAAAGGGGAAACTGTCCTTTAACATTTGACTTATTTGCTGACTAAGCAAATCAAATCCAATTGACTTGAAACTTTGTACACTATCAAAACAACACTAGATGAAGACATTAGTAACATTTAATTTGATTGTCAAGATCAAAATAGAGATCAATCACCCTAAAGTCAACAACTTTCAATTATGGAATCTGTAGTCATCACCTATTTGGAATTCTTCCAATTGCCTGCACGACCATTTAATATGAATACATAGAATGAATAGGATTTTGAGTCATCCTTGTCAAATTGGATAATAACATCCATAATCCTGCTTACCTTATGCTTATTATCTCCTTAAATCAAGAATGCATCCTTAATGCTTCTCCAGTATTTAAGGATGTTTTTGACAGTCACCCATAAACCCCTTACGAGATCATTTTGATATCCACTCATGACACTCACAACATGATATCCATTAGGTCTAGTACATAACATAACATAAAATGCATCCAATGGAGTGTCACTCGTGCCAGTCCATTTATCTTTGGACAAAAGGATTTAGAGAGGGTAATCCCATCAATCATAGGAATAAATTCTCTCATTGACTATTCATCTTATCTATGTAGACTAAGAAGGATCAAATAATCCTTTAGATCTTTCTTTATAGATCTTAATTCACTTATGTAGGTTACTTTTCAGATCTTTCTTGGAGAAATGCTTTAGATTAACAAATTGACTAACATATAAATAAGATATCTTTTTCTACTATATGTCTTCCACATATTGCATTAGGAACATAATGGCACTGCCACTAATCTTCTTGAAAACACAAGATTCATCCATATATTGTGAGAAAAAAAATTCTTTGATTAGCTCATAAATTTGGATGTTTCAACTCCTAGATGTTTTCATCAACCCATCAATAGATTTTGCAATTTGCATCCTATTTTGCCATCATTGGATATGAATCCCTTAGGTTATGTCATGCACACATCATAGGTTAGATTTCCTTAGTGAAATTGTCTTCATATCTATTTGCTAGATCTCATCATAATGAGCAATGGCTAGGAGTGATATGAACAATTTCAGCAAAGTATGCAGAGTAAAAGGTCTTGTCAAGGTCAACCCTTGTCTTTGACAACATCGTTTAGCTTCCAAACTCTAGCTTTATAGGCAACTATGTTACCTTATATGTTGGTTTTCATCTTGAACTATAACGCTCACTAATTAGGGCCTAATTACTACATGACAGATATTAGGAATAAAATTGAATAAACGACTAAATTATAAATTAAAATAAATTAAATTTACCGACATAGTTAATTTGATTAAATTAGGCCACATGATTAAAATTATATTTCAGTAAAGACTAATGGAATTAGATTTATGTAATAATGTGGAAATAATAATAAAAAAAGAAAGAAAAAAAGTACAAGAAAGAAAGAAAAGAAGAGGACAGCAGTAAGAAAAAAAAAATCCAATGTGGACGGGGAATTGGGCACAAAGTTTGTGGAGAGCCTTTGTGGCTTAAAATAGTTGGTTCTACACTCTTCTAAAAAACCATTACTCCATTTTTCTTCTTCTTCTTCCCCAATAATAGCCTCATTTATTTTAATCTTTCAATCAATATTTGCATTAAAATCAGTCCAAATTAAATAATTCTTGGTAAGTAGTTACCTCTCTTTCTTTAAGTGTTCATTATGGTTGATTAGGGTCTATACTAGGCAATGTCTTGACACTCAATTTTGAAGCCCATAGAGGCTGATTGTGAAAAAGTGTAAAACATAAAACCTATAGATTTATGTCTTAGTTTATGGCTATGTAAATAATTTTGTAAGATTTGGTCTATAGAAAGAGATATATGTAATTTATTGAGACTGGTTCTTGAAAGAGTATCAATAAGATACTGTACTATGGTTGCTTGTTTTGATCATCTCAAAGGCCAAATTAGTGAAAGTTTAAAATATAAAAGTTGTAGCCTTATGTGTGTTCTAGTTTTCTACTAAATTTTGTTAAAAGCTCTAGTATATAGGCTGAGTTATAATGAAATAAATCATGGTAGTTCCATTGATCGAGCTGCTTCTAGTACTTGTGTAGCTCCAGTAACTTTGTCTTTATTTTTTAGATATTTAAAGACCAAAATAATCAAAGTGCAAAACATGAAAATTTTAGAATTATGTCTTAGCTAAACTATTGTGGAAGCTTTACCTTAAAATGTTGTGTATTTTATGAGTTATAACTATAAGAAGGGACACTAGTCAGGTAATGTTGATCAGTCACCATGTTCCTATTGATTAAGGACCTTCGAAATCAAATTGATAAGAATGGTAAACATGGAAAATGTCCCAAATTTTCATTCTAGGTGTCTACTTTGAATATCCAAGTGGAGGTGTTACATCATATCCTTCATAGTGTTGAAGAATTGCATTTGAAAGTCATAGAGACTTTGCAAGGTGATAATTTAGGCATGAGAAGGTGGTAGTGGAGGCATTTATGGGGCACTTGAGCCTTCTCCTCCCATGGAGAGCCTTGCACATTTCCTTATAGCCTGTTGAGTTGGTTTTTGCACTCCATGCTCTCCAAAGGCATAGAAAAAAGTGTCTACCTCTTTGAAGAGTCATACAATGGAGGAGATATTGGATGTCCAAGAATCTCTCTTATTAAGAGTGAGAGGAAGTGAAGAGAGAACAATTTTCATCCATCATGAGATGAAAGTACTTTGCAAGATAGGTTATTTGGACATGAAGAGAGATGGTTCCTTAAGTAATGGTTGCCATGGAAAGGAATTTGTCAATGAGAAAATGGGCCATATCAGTAGGTCTTTAGTGAATCATGGGAAAAAGATAGAGAAGGTCTTCACTGGTGACTTTCTCATTACTTTCACTTCTTGCATTGATAGTGAAAGTGATGATACAATGAAGGATGAAGTGAGAAAGAGTCTTGATGTGTTTGGCATTTGATCGTTTATCAAGGCGAGTTTTAAATGAGATGCCTCTCCACACATCAAGAGGAGAGAGATGCATGGCTTGAGTATTGATAAGGCCTACCTTTTTAAAGCCAAAAGCATCTGCAAGTTGATGTTTTGTCATCTCTTGTGGTTGGCCAAAGAGACGAAATTGGAGGTCATAATAGCCGAGAGGGTGTTTAGGGTCTTTAATCACATGAAGAGTGGAGAGGAATTCTATGGTGAGTTCATCATGCCCATCTTCAAGGGGCATTGTGAAGTTTGTCCACCCTATTTCTTCAAGAGTGCCAATTACTTCATCTTTGACACCCAACTTTTCAAGATCATCAAGATTGATGGTGCTGTTAGATATGAATTTCTTGGTAGTGATGTTGGCATACCGCTTCTTCTCCTCCTTTGAGAAGGCATTGAAGATATCATTGAAAGATGAGAAGTTGGAGGAAGAAGAGGCCACTTCTTTACCTTTGGAGGCTCTTGATTTCGAGGTGCCAGATTTGGGTGGCATTGGAGAGGAAGAGTATAGAGAGAGTTTGATAATTTTGGGATTAGAGAAGGAAAATTTAAGAGAGAGAGAGAGAGAGTTTGGATGCAAAAGTGAGGAAAAGAATGAGAATACTAGGGTATTTATAAAGTGAGGAAAATTTGAGAGAGAGAGAGAGAGATTGGATTTGATTGGTGGTAGTTACCAAAGACTACCATCGAGGTTGTCCCGAGCGGGACTGGCGGGTTTTCGATCGGGAACCTTCCAACGATCAGAAAAATTTCAATTGTTGGATGCAATCCCGAGGGCAATAGGTAGATTCCCGAGCGTGCACATTTGAATGAGTGTAACAGTTGGATAATTTTCAAATTTTCCGACTGGGACATGAAGAAGTGCAACAGTCAATCCAAGGACCAAGAAGTCACAAATGGGAGTGGGAGTTACAGGATCTCAGAAGATTTAGAGGAAAGAAAGGAATTATGACTAAAGTACCGTAGTGTCGCATATCATATATTATGATCATGAATGATTTTTTATAATTTGAGTCTTAGCCTATTAAATTTAACTTCAATAGACATAAAATATCAACTTATATATACAAAAGTTCATGAATCACATAAGAAGTATAACATCCATATTAATCAATTAAGAAGCATATAATTCACATAAACATGTTTATATATGGAAAAACATGATTTAAAGATTTTCAAAATAAAGTGCTCCTATCAAGCATACCAAACACTCTTTTTATAAAGCAAAACCTTTCATCATTTAGAGGCTTGGTAAAAATATCCGCCAATTAGTTGTTAGTGTCAATAAAATCTAATACCATATCGCCATTTTGGATATGATCTCTTAAAAAATGATGTCTTATATCAATATGTTTACTCCTAGAATGTTGAATGGGATTCTTTGAGAGATTTATTGCACTAGTGTTATCACATTTGATGGGAATGTGATCAATCACTTGACCATAATCCTTGAGTTATTGTTTCATCCAAAGAACTTGAGTGCAACAACAACCCACCGCCACATATTCTGCTTTGGCGGTGGATAAGGCAACTGAAACTTGTTTCTTGCTATGCCAAGAAACTAAGCATTCTCCAATAAAGTGACAAGTTTTAGATGTGCTTTTTCTATCCAAAAGACTACTGGCGTAGTCAGCATCCGAAAAACCAATGATATGAAATGAAGTATTCCAAGGATGCCATAGGCTAAATGCATGGTGCCATGAAGATATTTCAAAATTATTTTTACCGCATTCAAATTTGATTCTTTAGGACAAGATTGAAATCTAGCACACAAGCATACACTATACATAATGTCGGGTCTAAAGGTGGTTAAATAAAGAATTGAGCAGATCATACCTCTGTAGAGCTTTTCATCAATAGCTTTACACTTTTCATCTTTGTCTAACTTTGTTGATGTACCCATTAAAGTCTTAGCATTCTTGCATTCATCCATTCCAAACTTTTTGATCAATTCCTTAGTGTACTTGGATTGGTTGATGAAGATGTTATATTTGCTTTGCTTAATTTGGAGTCCAAGGAAGAATTCGAGTTCACCCATCATGCTCATTTCAAATTCCCTAGTCATACACTTAGAAAATTCTTGGCAAAGATTTTCATTAGTAGACCAAAAGATAATGTCACCAATATAAATTTGAACAATGAGAGTGTCATGCTTCTGTTTTTTAATAAAAAGAGTTGTATCAACATGCCCTTTTGAAAAACCATTTTCTATAAGAAATGCACTAGGTCTTTCATACCAAGCTCTAGGGGCTTGCTTTAATTCGTATCAAGTCTTAGTGAGTTTATAGACACGATTTAGAAAAACATGATCATCAAAACCGCGAGGTTGCTCAACATGTACTTCATTTGATATAAAACCATTTAAAAAAGCACCTTTTACATCCATTTGAAAAAGCTTGAAATTCATGTGGCATACATATGCTAATGAAATAAGAATTGCTTCTAATCTTGCTATAAGGGCAAAGGTTTCATCATTATCAATGTCTTCCTCTTGGTTATACCCTTTGGCAACCAATCTAGCCTTGTTTCTTGTTATGTTACCATCTTCATCAAGTTTGTTTCTATAGATCCACTTACTACCAATAATTGGATAGTTCTTAGGTCTTGGAACCAAGGTCCAAACCTTATTCCTTTCAAATTGATTGAGTTCATCTTACATAGCAATCACCCAACTCTTATCATCTAAAGCTTCATCAATTGCCTTTGGTTTAATTTGAGATACATAAGCAAGATTAGAATCAAAAAATTTGGAACGAGTACTTACACCTTTTGTAGGATCACCAATGATTTGCTCCTTTGGGTGGTTTCTTGCAAACCTCCACTCCCTGGGTAACTCATTGGTTTCTTGCTCTTGAGCTTGGGATTGCTCCTCCTCTTGAAGTTGTTCCTCATCAAGATCATTCTTCTTTATTGAATTCTCTTGTTCCACTTGATCAAGATTGAGATTCTCCATGGAACCTACAATATCATTCAAAGGAATACCTTTCCTAAGATTAAATCTATAGGATTCATCAAAATTAACATGCATAGACTCTTCTACAATCAATGTTCTTTTATAGAAGACTCTATAAGCTTTGCTAGAGGTAGAGTAACCAAGAAATATGCCACCATCTGATTTTGAGGCAAATTTTCCAAGGTTATCCTTGGTATTTAATATGAAGCATTTGCAACCAAATACTCTAAGACATGAGATATTGGGTTTTCTTCCATTCCAAAGCTCATACGAGGTTTTATTTAAAATAGGTCTTTAATATAACATGAGATACTAGTGACTTCCGCCCAAAAGTCGGTTGGTAGACCATAATCATTAAGCATTGTTCTAGCCATTTCTACCAATGTTCGATTTTTCCTTTCAACTACCCCATTTTGTTGAGGAGTCCTTAGTGTGGAAAAATCATGAGAAATACCATTTTCTAAACAATAGTTTTCAAAAAAATCATTTTCAATCTCTTTGCCATTATCACTTTTAATCTTGAGATACAATATCCCTTCTCATTTTGAACTCTCTTGGCAAAGTGCTTGAACAACAATAACAAATGCATAATGTTTTCCACCTAAGCTAGCAACTCTACTAGGTCCAAACAAATCAAGATGCAATAATTGAAGAGGTCTAGAGGTGCTTACAATATTTATGAGCTTGAATGATGATTTGTGTTGTTTCCCTCTTTGACATGGCTCACAAGTCTTATCCTTCAAATATTTGACTTTTAGGAGTCCATTTACTAGTTCATCTTTGCTAAGGCTTTGAATTAAGTCCATACTTGCATGCCTAAGTCTTATATGCCATAACCAAGATTTTTCACTAATAGATATAAGACAACTAAAGGAAACATTAATTGTGTAAGTCAATTATGTAAGCATTTCCATCTCTTTCTCCTTTGAATATCTCTTGATCATTTAAAGAGATCCCTAGACATTCATTGGAGCTAAATGTCTCTTTATTTCCCTTATCACATAATTGACTCACACTTAAAAAGTTATGCATCAAACCATCAACAAACATTACATCATCTATGATTGAAATACCATTAAGTCCTATGGAACCAATGCCAATTACCTTACTCTTAGCATTGTTTCAAAAGGTAACCTTACCTCTATCCACACATTTGAGACTAGTGAAGAGGTTTTTGTTTCCGGTCATATGCCTTGAGCATCCACTATCTAAGAGCCATACATTTTCATTGCTTAAGGATTTAAGGCACACCTATATAACATAAAATCAAGTTTGGCTTTTACATACCCAAACAAACTTAGGTCCTTGGGGTTACTTCTTGAGAGATCCCAATGGGATTTCCTTATCAAACAATGAATGTTAATATGCCCAAGCTCCATGCAATGGTGGCATTACTTAGTTTTGAACGATTCTAGCCTCTTCACTTGGGGTTTTGACCTTATAACCTTCTTATTTGAAACATAAAAGGAAGT
>CATIWF010034345.1:0-86375 GCA_949630135.1 Balakata baccata
ACGAATTATTCCGTCGCTAAATGTTTTTGGTAAATATTTTTTTAATTATAAATGAAATTGATTATTTTTGCTACAAAGTTAGAGCCGCTAAATTTTTTACTTTTGTTAATATTTTGAATAAAAAATTGACCTCTTATGAAATAACAATCAACCTAATATCATATCATTCATCATAATCACACCATTCAACATCAATCATAATCTAAATTTCATCATTTCAATAAACTCTAATAATAAACTAAAATACAACATTAATCTAAAGTTTTATAAAACAATATATCTAGAAAAGTTAATACAAGGATAAAATCTCAATTTAATTGTAAAAAATACTTCAAAATTAGATGAAATATCTCTAAGCAAGGAAGACTGAGTAACTATACTTATGAATTAGGACGGCACAAGTTTTGCTATATTGCAAATTTCTTCGCAGTATATGGAGATGATCATATTAGCAAATTGCAATTTGGCTTTGTGAAGGAAATAGGAAATATATTATTGGTGGCGTATACAAATAAAATCTCCTGTTTTTCAAGATGATCTCATAGTCATGTTCCATTTGGAAACGACATTACCAGAAATGGGTTTGGTATGTACTATGAATATTAGGTGTGGATCAATGAGACAAGACAAACGCACAACTTGCTTCAAAATGATGAGAGTTCCTATCACATTTATGATTGAGTAGATAATCACCCACCATCTATATATAAAATCTTCAAAGATTTGACATTTACTTTTCTTTTTGTTTTTAATCATACATGGAATTAATCTAATTAAATCAGAACAATCAACAAAAAATTTTCTCTAAGAGTTTTAAAATAGTAATTCGAAATTAACAACTAAGAGAAAAGTGTATCTTTCTAACTCATTTATGCTCTTTTAGATATCAAAGACTTATAACATTTAAAACTTTTTTATCAATTTGATTAAATCAGAACGGACAGTTAGATAAAACTTTAAAGAGCGATAAAAAATTATATCAAAAATTTTAAAATAGTTGTATATTTGGAATTTTAATTCGAAATTAACAATTAAGAGAAAAGAATATCTTTTTAACTCGTTTATATTCGTTTAGATATCAAAGACTTCTAACGTTTAAAACCCTTTATCAATTATGCAGCAGAAATGTTAATTTTTCATTTTTCATAATTTAGTGGGTTGGAAATGCACTCATAATTCTTTTTTTTTTCAAATATTATTTGAATAAATTTATTAAGAGACAATAATTAAACAGTGTTTTTTCATAAATTTTAATGATAGAATTTAAATTTATACCGTGCAAGTTTATTAATGAAGTAAGATACAATTTCAAATTTTAAAGATATTTTATACTTATAGTTCGAATTCCAGATCTCTAAAAAGAAAGAATTTATCCCATGTCACTTAAGTAACTCTTATTCAATTTTTAAATTTCATAATCAATTTTTGTAAGCTCTCACGTGAGTATCACGTGCCACAATATCTGGTTGTTTACAAGTCCTAATCTACTTCCACTTTGAAAACTATCGTTTGATATACTGTCTTAACTTTGAAACAACGGTCTCTCATACCCTAATGGTAATATTTTCTCTTCCTTTGAAATCTTTTGAAGTAAAAGCAAAGAAAACCCAAACCAAACCCTTTCTCAAATATTCATTCTTCTCTTCTAGCTCTCTCCATAACCCATATTCAACTCTCTTCTCTCTCAATATTCTTCCTCCATGGAAACTCCACAAACACCAAGCCGACAATATTACAGCTCTTTAGTTGACACTTCTCGCCCTTTTCGCTCCGTCAAAGAAGCCGTCGCCATCTTCGGTGAACGCATTCTTGTTCCAGAAATTTACTCTCCTAAGCCATACTTCACTCCTCCTACTCCTTCTCAACAAACTAACCCATCTCCATGGATGTTTTCATCTCCAAGCCCTTTAATAAACCCTGATCAAGAATATCAACTTGGACATTATGAACAGAATAATAACAATGTTGAGTTCTTGGATGCTTTAAAGAAGATCGAGGCTGAGATCGAGCAAACAAAGACTGAGCTGAAGCTGCTCAAGGAAAGAGAATCTGAAACCGAAATCGCTGTGGCTTCTTTGAATGCTGAGCTTCACAAGAATATGTCCAAGTTAGCTGAGGCTGAGGCAGCAGCCGCGGGTAAAAAGGCGGCTGCAGCAACAAGAAGGGTGAGTTTTCAAGCAGAAGAAGAGGAGGAGGAAGAGAAGAAGAAGAAGAAGAGGGAGATGATGATAAGAATAGAGAGTTCACCACGTTTGGCAAATATATTGAGTATTAGTGAGGAGAAAGGGTATTTTGGAAGGAAAAAGGAGAAGATGAAGAAGAAGCCAATAGTTCCTCTTGTAGGAGGTTTTTTCTTCTTCAGGAAAAAAGGGCCATCAAATAAAACTCTTAACAATCCTCTCTTTGCATCTGCTCATGGTGTTTTTCAACAATAGGCAAATTTTCATTATTTGTATCAGTTAACTTTGATAATGCATGCATGGTTATGTTGTTTGTATGTTTGCGTATGTAAGTGTCTGAATATCTCCTTCTTGCTTATTCTTCTACTGTAGTGCTATGCAGTGATTCAATGGAAGAATTTAAAGTTCATTTTTTGTTTTTTACATTTATTGGTTTATATTAATTCATAATTTGATTATGTTTTTTCATCGGAATGCATCATTCTCCTAATAACAAGTGAACAGAAAAGCAATTTTTGATTAGTTCTGCAATCTAGCTTGCGGATATGGACCCCGAAAAACATCATATAAAGAAAAGAAAAAAAAATTCATGACAAAAATATACAAACAACAAGCAACTCTCAAAATCTAGAAAGGTCAATATGTCTGAAAAAATCACAAGCTTCACTCTGGCTCATTAACTAATATTTCAAAGAGAGCCCTTCGATTTCTAGCTCCCTCCAAATTTTGGTGAAAGCAAATGGCAAGCAAATGGGCCATCAGAATTAAAAACCTCAATAGCAGTTTGTTTTTTCTTCTTAAATTAAAAGCTTTCAGTGAAAATTGTATAGCAAGTAATAATGAAAGAGCCTAAAACAGAAGTTGAACCTTATTTATATAAAACCAACAGTCTATGATTGGAAAATTCTCTATAATTTGAATGCCTTCTACCTCACTAAATCCCTATATTTCAGGCCTGCAATTGCGCTTGGTTTTGCAGAGCAAAATGTTGTACTGCGAACCAGGGAACCATACCAAACACTTGGGCTATCATTGTTATGCATCCTTACCCTCTTCATTTGGACTTTTTTCCTTGTTTCTTCCTGATCACTTCATCTATGTACATTATACCTTTGCCTTTGTAGACTTCAGGTGGCTTGCAACTACGAACAGCAGCAGCAAACTGGTGCACCCTTTGCTTGTCAATTCCAGTGCAACAAACTATGTTGTTTTTGAAGCAGAAAACACGGACAGCAGGAGGAACTGTAAGTTCAACCTCATGACTGTATCCCAATTTCAAATATAAAAGACGCCCTTCTGCCTCAGCTCTGGCTTTGTACCCAACACCAACAATCTTAAGAAAGCGAAAAAATTTGGCTTCCATCATGGTTAAGCTGATCGGTCACCTGCACACTCACACTCCTGAGATAAAAGAAGTGGCATTTGCTCAAACAGTTATTTATATGGAGACAAAATGTGACGGGGGGAAAAATAAGAAGAGTGAACACACACAGGAACGCAAATAATTATCTTTCTACAATAAGATTTAAGTTTTAGATTTGTAATTGGGTGCAATGATGGTAAATTGTTTATTTGTAACATAATTACAAGAAATGAAACAAATAAACCAAATAATTCCACAGAAGCCAACTTCCCATTTTTCATTCCGACTCAGTCGTAAGATCGGCTCGCAGAGTACTAACTATAACACTGAACCAATATAGCAGCATAGTATATATGTACTTAAACAGTCAACAAACATAGGTGAAACAAGTGCAAGAGGAAATTCCAACTAAAATTTTCAAACCCCTTTGAATATTTTACATTTTTGCTTGAAGCCTCTAGCTTGAAAGTAGATGTGAAAAGCAAAAAATTTAATTGACAACCAAGAGCACAAATGACAGGAGAAAGCCACTACAATGTCGAGGAAGAAAGTTCAGATATCAGCCCAGTCATTGCATTAAGTCACTAGAAGATCAGTTAAATTGGCCGATGAATTGTTAAAATCGGACCAAAAAGTGCTACAAGTCAACTCAATGAGGGTCAGCTATATTCGTTATAGGAAACCTATGCAAAAATTAAATCATAATACGTGATAGATAGACTTACTCAGGTCTTCAATTCGACGGCCGTCGCCAAAGGCAGGAGCTTGAAATTTTGTATGCGGGCGTATGAATCAGAAGACGAAGGAAGAAGGGGAAAAACCAGGAAAAGTCAGGATCAAAACGACATAGTTTTGCTATACCCGGTTTTTAATTTTTCTTGCCGGTTTATCTAGTGAACACAATAACGATAAATCAAACGGATCGATTTCCCGGTTTAACCAATCGAACCGCTTATCTGGTGTAGCTATATATCAACAAGCATTCCCAGATTCCAGCCACATTCTGGAATCAAAGTAGAGCAAGTAACTACACACACTGCATATTCGACCAGAAATTGCAGAGTTTGGAGTAACTTTGGTTAATCAAGCGAACAGTAAATTGGGATTTCGGTTTAATTTATAGCTATCTGTTCCTGAATCTGACTCTCTTGGTTTTAGAATCTTCTAATCAGAGGGAGATATGCAAGCTGTGGTGCTTAACCCAACTTATTGTAGCGCTCAGCAAACCCTAGAGTCTTCTTCCTCTTCTCGTCCCTTCAAGGTCTTCTTCTTTGTCTAATGATATTTGGTTGCTGTTTTTCTTTTCAATAATTTGGTCGTACTAAGTTGTGATGAAATCATCCCAAATCCGCAGACTTCGATCTTCTTTGGCAGCCAAGTTTCGCTCAAACGAGGGCGCAATCAGCTGCGGCGTATCCCATGCCGGTCTGTGCGCATTCGGCCGCCTGGCTTCACGCGGAGGATTGGTTTGTTTGTTTACTTTTTTTAACAAAAATTTATATTGTTTTTATTTGATTTCAAATTCTCTATCTTTTAGAGGTTCGTGTAGTTGACTGGTGATTGTTTACGTCTAATGAGATTTAGAACTGGTTACGAAGAGCATTTTCTATATTTTAATTTGATCGTGCATATAATTGTGAATTTATGCAATATATCTCCAGTTAAGTTTTTCTCATTTTAATTTCTTGCAAAGTAAGATTTCCACTATAATTTGTATTTCCTATTGCCTGGTTTTTGGGTACTACAGAGGTTCAATTAAAATTACCTTCAATTATACCAATTGGCCCAGCTCATTTTTTTTTTTTATCATCTATTTATTGGTACACATGTACATGAGTTACAGAATTTTCCATTTTGTATAGTTATATAGTTTTCTAACAAATATTGGATGACTATTGATTAATTTAACTTAATTTGCTACATTTCAGTTTTCTTCTTTGGTGTTGAAACTTTAGATGGCTCTTGTTGAATTCTTTTTGATGATGTGCAGTTGTAAGGGCAATCGCTACCCCAGAATCTGCATTGGAGTTACCGTTAACTGCAGAGAATGTTGAAAGTGTATTGGATGAGATTCGGCCATATCTCATTGCTGATGGTGGTAATGTGGCATTGCATGAGATTGATGGCAATGTGGTGCGATTAAAGTTACAAGGAGCCTGTGGCTCTTGTCCAAGTTCTGTTATGACTATGAAGATGGGAATTGAGCGTCGGTTAATGGAAAAGATTCCTGAAATAGTTGCTGTAGAACCAGTAGCAGATGAAGAAACTGGGCTTGAGTTGAATGAAGAAAATATAGAGAAGGTGATCCCGTGATAGACTTTTACCTTAGGACTAATACTTCCTTTTGCATTCAAACATCTTAATGGGCGTATGTGGTTTTCTATTATTTTTTGTTTGAAATTTGAAAGATTCTCTCTTTCTTTCTTTTCTTTTTCTTTTTTTTCTTCCTCATCTTCCTTTTTTTTTATTGCATATAATGTTTCAAGTAGTTGCAGGAAGAGGAATTGGAAATAGAGAATAAATGGTGAAAGATCACTAGGAGAAGCCATATGTAACGACAAACAAATTGAAAATGCTGAAAAAATAATGGAGGATAGGTCTTTCTTCACAAAGCACTGAACTTTATTCTGCACAAACATAATGAACCTAATTTATATTCAATATCTTAATAATATTTACTTCATTGGCTATGCCCGCAAGCATATGGTTTTACATTTTTTTTTTCCAACTCCTATTATAACTCTGAAGGAGAAAAATTTTTGCTCAAGTAAATACCTGCTTTAAGTCCCAAGAAAATATATATATATACATATATATATATATCATTGATGTAATCTTTTGTCCATATAAAACACTGAATCAGTTTCTTTTATTTACGTTTTATGAATTGACATATCTTCCTTTATTTGCTTTTGCATTTAATACCTGTAGTGCTTCAGTTCTTTTCCTTGTATGTTTCTGGATTACCTTCTTTCTTTAAGGTAAACATGCAGCTGGTTTCAACTTCATTACATTAGACTCTGTAGGTAGAATGGCTGACATGCAGTTACAGTTTCTTTCTTCTAATTTCTGCTACCTACAGCAACTAGCTTGGCTGTTTTGCATTGTTTTTCTACTACACAACTTACATTTTCAATGTCTTCTACAGTAGTTGTTTACATGAGTGGATTTACTTGTATTCTTTCTTGTCTTGCCTCAACATCTGTTTGAGAACTTGGCCTTCTTGAGGGAAGAGACCCGTATGTATAGTTGTAATAATGTCCTAAGGAGGCTGCATTATACGTAGGAAGGTTCATCCCAAATTACTGAAAAATTCCAGTTGCATTGTTGTGTTTGGTATTTAAAACTGCTTCATGTTCCTTCTATTTTTTTTTGTTTTTATTTTTTTTTTACATTTCTTTTTGCATATGATCCATGTTTATATTGGTAGTTTCTGTATTGTAAAGATTTACTTTTCCTAATTTGTTTTAGACGCAGTATTTTGAATTGTTGTGGTAAATTTTAAAATACAATAATTTTTATTGCTTTTTCTGTCATTTTGGCTATGGAGTTGGCTGTTACAAGTATATTATTGACCCTGCATCAGTATATTCTGTTTGTGGAAAGAACTTTGCTGCAAGAAACTTTTCATTTGTGACCAAATGAGCCTATAATACCTGTTTTAATGTTTTATTTTCAGAGAACCTTAAGATGAGTAGATCCTTGAAACAAGTGAATCCGATTGAACATGCAGGTGCATTGATTTGAAGGAGTGAATTTGCACCAATTAGATGGACAAAATAGTCCTTCTTGTCCAATCCTCCTCCCTATGTTAGAAAAGAGTAATGAAGTTTACTTGATGCATCTTTTGGTCTACGGTGATATTTGTCCTAATCTACGAGATTGCAAAAACACTAATAACAATGGTCTTGGTCTAGTTTTTTTTTCTTTAAGAACTGTGGAATTTGTCGTTTTTATAGTGATTGAAGATGGTTTAGTTGATAGTTTTTGCATGTCATGATTATGCATCAAGGTAGAATATACCTTCAGAATATGTTAGCCATTTGGTTGTGTTTTGTACCTTTTCCTAAATCACTGCTATAGTAATGCACGTCCACTTCATTATCCGGTAACTGATTTTGCCTACTTGCTAATCACATCAGGTGCTTGAAGAAATTAGGCCGTACCTCGTTGGGGCAGCTGGAGGGTCTCTTGAACTAGTGGCAATTGAAGAGCCAATCGTGAAAATCCAAATCACAGGTCCAGCAGGTGGTGTTATGACTGTTCGTGTTGCTGTTACACAGAAATTAAGAGAGAAAATCCCAGCCATTGCTACAGTTCAACTTCTGTAATTGAGTTGCCAGTTTTTTGGTCCAGTAGAGTGAAGGCGAACAGAATCATTCGTTAACCTGTATAAATTATTCATACAGTGTGTACAGTCGAGTTTTCTGAATGCTATTACAAAATCCACGTAGAGGAAATGTTAACGTGTATTAAGAAGAGAATGATGCAGTCATAGCCGCAGCCCTTGAGAAGAAAAGTCCACGAACAGAGGAGATGAAACCTCCCAACAAGACTTAACATAAAATCTTGAGCTATGGTACGAACAATTAGTCAGAAAATTCGCAAATCGGTTGACTTAATCTGAACATTTGACAGCTCTTGACAAAGAGCTTTACAGTTCATAATAATCACTCAGCCTAACAATGGAGCATCATCACAATCTGAATTGATAGCATTCGCTACTGAAAAAGTTTGGCTTCAAAATAAATAAATAAAAGTAGCGAAGACGAAGCTTAACAAAGAGGTCGAGCCATACGTGTATTACTGTAACCGATAAACTAGAGACCTTCATTTATCTTTTCCAGTTACAATACTTGCTTAACTAAAAAAAGAAAAAAGGAAATGATGACACTGGCAATATGAAAAGAAAAATATATGTAAATTAATAAATAAATTGCGAAACAATTTTCTTTTTTTGTCAAAATTATGATCGAATGACAGAACCTCTCTTCCAAGACTTGGGTTTATAGAATAGTGCTTGAACATCACTTACTAACCAAGTCCAGTCGTTTGGATATCTCTTCCAACACTTTCAAAAATTATGCTTGAAATTGCACAAGTTTCTTTTGATCATCCTAATGACAGTAAAGTTTGATCAATGAATCAGCACCAGCAGTGAATAACCACGGCTGCCTTGGATGGAATTTGCAGTCCATTATTCCTGCAATAACGAAAGAAAAATTGAAACTACATCAATCTAGTCTCCAAACAAGTATGGTAAAGGCAGCAGCATAAAATCCCAAACTTTTAATGAACTCAGGTTAGCAGCTCCCTGTGCATGATAAAGCTGAAACTCCACCACAGAAACATGAGCCACTTCTTAGGAATGGTTTAAGAAATACTAGCCAATCAAGTCTATTGTCTGGGAAAACTTAAACGAAAATGCAGAAGTATATGACAGACCAAATTTTAACTAACTCATACCTGTATTCTCATTTTCCAGTGCTTCCTGAGCACTAAATTTATTATCTTATGATTTGGTCAAAGATCTACAAATCATCACCACAGGTGGCTCAAAACGTGCAGAAAAAACCATAGTTATAGAGCTCTTGTATAAACTAAGATTATGAAACATAATAAATAGCAAACTATACAGACTTCCTTAATAAACTTTATTCTGAATAATTTACAGAGTTCCCCAAATAATAAATCCAAATGTGAACATAGGTTCATGATTCATCAAATCATCCATGCACATTTTCAGATAATATAGCTAGCTAACAAATCAGAAAAAGTTATCTTATATTCTAGCAGTACGATGATAAAAATAAAACTATTAAAGTGCCTCAGGAAAGGTCTGCTTAGGTCTGTGCAAATATCAAAATACAGAGAAAGGCCTCTGAATTTTCAAATGCCAAGGAGTTTCACGATATTTCTTCCCTAAACTAAAACAACCAGGTGTCATGGAAAAGATATCTTAGAATGTAAATTTTTAGCCAAATATAAATTAAGGTAAGAGATATTATATTATATGCCCAAATTCCACTACAGATCTGAAGGTGGCAAAAACCCTATTTTCTCTTTTTGCCAATTTGACATGAAGAACTTATGTTGAACTTGTAGAAATATAACAGCTATGCTAAACGTAGATTCTGCAGGGAGCACACAATTTGACATCAACCTAAATCTTATTCTTTAGCAGAAAATTTATGCCCCCCACCCCCCAAAAATAAATAAAGAAAGAAGAAAAGAAAAAAAGAAGGCTCACCTCTTCCATTTGAGCTTGAATGTCCTCGTAAAATTTCCAGTGGAACAATAAGAGGATTCTGATTAAGATCAGAGTAAACCATGCCATGAAAAACATATGCAGTGCAATCATCAGAGCATGAAGCAAATAGTGGGTACGAATGATGAAATGCCACATTTGTTACATCTTTTGGATGACACCTGAGAAGATCCCAAAAAAATATTAAAAAAAAAAAAGAATGAGAAAAATAAGTGACATCAGCAAAGAAAAATCACCATATTAGCTAAGATGGAGTATGTGAATGGAACATCGAAATGAAATGCAACGGCATGCAGATTGAAAATACACGCACACTGCATTCATGTTCGTGATTCTCTTCCACCTATGCCTGAAATCAGTCACAACTGCTCATCTATCTAATATTCAATGCCATAAATATATTCTAGGTGAAAGATTTTGTTTAGTTGAATTTGTTTCCTCAAAGGTAAATAATGCATGGAAGTTATAATACTGAACAGTTGAAAACGACAAAATTCTATGCACACGCTTTTTTATGAATGGAATTGGAAAAAATAAATAAATAAGGTCATACTTGAGAACTTTGTAAGGCTTGGATGAAAGGTCCATATCAAACCAACATAATTTTCCCTCCTTGCTTCCAACAATTACATTATCACCTGCTTCAAATACCAACCTCAGATAAATGAAAAGTGGAAAACAAGATAATCACAAAGCAACCGTGAAAATCAATATGCAAAAATGGGAGCACAACCTCCAGGATGAACTGCAATAGAGGAAACTTCACGGAGTCCAGTCTCAAGCTTCTTGATCAGCTTGTGCTTCAGCAAATCATATACACGAATATTCTTCTTGGTTGCAGCAAAGAAAATGGAGCGAGTAGGATGGAAAACTGATGATACTGGAAGTCCATGCAGCTTAAATGGAAGTCTTTGAGTAAGCTTCTTGGATAGCTGGTGTATAAGAATTGCCCTTGATTCACGTAATTGACAGGTCAAGGCAACATAGGAATAGTGGTGAAGTACCCAAATTCTATTTACAGCATAACATTGATCTACCTTGGGGTAATATCAAATTTACATATAAGCACGTAAAGTTAGGTTGTTCACAGTTTCTCCCATTATGCCTATACTTAGAGGGAATCATCTCAAGTTGTAAGTCTAATAAAATGAAAATTGAATCATAACTACATATTAGGTACTATAATAAGGATAAGTCCTAGATATATCTAGATAAAGAAATTCCTAAAATCGACTTGATAGTCAAGAATATGTAATTCACCTATTAACCTGATTACTCTGACATTTTTTTCCTCATATCTCTTTCAGACCATGCAGATAAAATATGACTATATTAGATAAGCATCCCCTGTTTCACTAAAATATGCAGTGTCCGTAAATTGAGAGCACAAAAAACCATACTATTCTATCACATTAACAGCCACATTAGTAGTCACAGAACTGCCTTCTTTACAATTTGAAAAATAAAAATAAAAGTAGCCACAAGGAATAACAAAACATTGTTAAAGATCAACATGATTCATAGATGACAAATTTTTTCTGAAACAAAAATACAAAAGATAAAGCGTAAGAGAAGGATATCAGCTGGCATCAAAGTACAGAGATAGTCTCCCTTACGATGCCATTCTACTGAAGATACAGTCTGCAAGAAAGCAAGGGATGAAATTTCAAAAAAAAAAAAAAAAAGAAAACAAAATTGAAAACAAAATAAAATATGAAATTTGAGAAGGTTCTCCCAGCAACATTAGTGGTAAACTCCAAATTAGAAATGAATAACAAAGAAGAGAAAATTACCCTAAAGTGCCTTAACTGAATTCCTCCATGTTTGTCATCTTGAACCCAGCTCAAACCAGATGTTGTATTACCTATGCACACACAAAATGATGAGAGAAAATCTGAAAAACATTCATTTATGAGTCTTCTATAATAACACCTATTTTACACTTACCAGAGTTATCTGGTGCTATAGGTGTCACAACATGAAGAAGTTCCTTAACTTTTTTCTGCACTTCTGGACTCCCCAATCCAGTGTTCAGAATAATTACATCTAGCCCCCTGCCAATTAATCTTGATCAATTTGCATGCATGCATAGGAGAAACACAAATTAGACTCAGATAAAAAAAATTTGATCATACACTGCAATTGCCAATAGAGGAAGTTCAGCCAAAGGATTCCATGCTACACATTGGACTGCTTCATCAAACACCCAGATTCTAAGACAACGACCCGTGTCAACCTCCCAAAGGCGTACAGATCCATCAGTTGAACCTTTCCAGAGAATATGAAATCATGAGATCCACATAACAAAATTGAAAATCTGAACGGAAAATGTGATAAACAAGCAAAGGGCTCGTTTGGCATTACATTTGAAAAAAACACATTTCGAAAAAAAATTTGTATCTTTAACTTTTTTGAGTTTTGAAAACTGTTTTGGGATATAAGCAAATAAATAGATGTTTTTTTTCAGAAGCATGTTTAAAAAAAACAGTTTATAAAAAATTAAAAAAATCAGTCAATTAAATCAAAAAAATTTAAATCTGTTTTTTTGACACTCAACATCAATCCCAAACACCCCCAGAATGAAAATTCATACCTGATGCAATCCACTGCCCAGAAGCTTCAGTAGAAATTGACATAACTGCACCTTTATGCCCTTTATACTCGAGATAGCATGTCATTGGGTAAGGCTTAAGATCTTTTCTACTAGGTAGCTTAGGTTTCAGAGACTCGGGATCAATATTAATCTGAAACATCAAAGGAAAAAGAAAAATGTTGATCGACTTCATCAATACAGAGCATCATGGACGAATTCAAAGACCATGTGCAAAAATCAGTGCAACCATACTTGAGGAGTCCAATTAGTATCACTAACTCACTCGTTTTTTGCGCACTCTAGGGCACAAGTACAGGTCCAAACAACGTTCGAATGATTCCTTAACAGCATTCTCATATGCTGGAATGCTTCTCAGAGATGTGAACCTAATGAGATCAAATTTTGTTTAGAGGCCAGATATTCTATAATAAAACAAAAAATAAATAAATAAATAACTAAAGATCCTTAGTCACCGCTTAGGTATAAATTGAGGTCGGTCTTCCTCATCCATTAGCTGATAAGAATTAATCTCTTCTTGTGTTGGGATGTATTCAAGGGAAGGGTTATATGACTCCTCATGGCCTGAAACATAATTCAATCTAAGATACATGAACCATACATGGAATTTGAAAAATTAGAAGTGAAAAAAAAAAATTCTACCAGGCAGTTTAGGCTTAGGTGCAGGAATGTAAGATAAATGGCCAGTTTTTTCAGCTGAGACAGAATCATCCCCCCACAACAGGTGGAAACGTGGTTCTTCTTTCGGCTTGTCAAACTTTATTAAACCTTTGCGAATTGCCCTAACATACTTAACAACCTAGACATTCGAAGATGAGAAAACAGAAAATCAAGCAAACCATGTTTGGCTTTCTGCCAACAGATCCCTAGCATTAGTCAGAATAATTGCTTAGCCAGAATGATCAGAATGAAACCTTAAGTAAAACACTTGGCTTTTAATCCAATCCATCTTCATTATCTAGAATAACCATGACAGGATATGACTCACCATTTTAGCTTCCCATTTTGAGGGAGTAAATCGCCTCTTCGGTTCTGGGGCATTTGACAATGGATGCTTAGCGTCCCATTTAAACCAGTCACTGTAAGTCTGAATAAACAGAAAGAGAAAAGATCACCATAATTACATATATATATATATATATATATATATATGAAAAAGCAAGATTAGCATCAAAAACTAAAAAAATGCGATGAACAGGACAATAATAGAAGAATGTATACCGGATATGGATCAAATTCAAGATGTGGAGCCTTTCCTTTGACCAATCTACGAATAATTTTAATTTCTTCTTTAGTCAGCTCTACCACCTCATCATTGTATTCATCATAAATCTTGCGCCTGAAGTTAATGAAATCAACCATAAGAAAATGCAAGCAAAGAACTTCCAGTATTTACAACACAAATGATTATGTGTGTCTGTATCAGTATCCATGTAGTTTTAGGCTCTTTGCAATAGTATCACGGTAGTAAATGTTAGAGCAAGCAAAATCAGAGTACAAACTCAGAGATAAACGGATGAACATTATCAGAATCCAGATACTAATGATAATGGCATGCATTAATTGTTAGCAGCTTCCAACACTTGACAAAGTCTTGCAGGAGGAGAACAAACAACTGAACCAGATTTTTCAGTAGGTATGAAATCTAAATTGGGAAGAAAAATTCCGAGCTTACCAGGAAAAGGATGGTGAAGACTAGATTTATTAACCACGTTAAGTTGTCTTAAATCAAGTTGAACTCAAAGTCAAGGGGTCAACAACCAATTATGTTCCTATTGATCATCATTGGACTGAGAAAACAAAACAACTAAAACTAGAGAACTCACCAATTTTCTGAGTCATCAGCACTTGCAAGAAAAGATTCTAGTTTATCTTGCCTCTCTTTCTTTGTTATCTTCTTCCCAGAAATGTCATATCCAATATGTTTTTCATCCTCATACCATTTCAAAGGAACATCTCCAATTGTATTTCGTGGTGCCACCTTGTGAAACAAAAGTCATAATTCAAACACAAATAATTAAAAGTTCCACTAGATAATTAACAACAATTATAGCAATGTAAAATTAAAAAAAAAAAAATCTCATAATTCCATGTTCAAAAGATAAAAAAGGGTGGCATCATACTTCATCCTCAGAAGAATCACTTTCTTCAGCAACTAGATCAGATTCTGGTCCCTCACTTTGATCTTCCTTGTCGGTACTTTCATTCTTGTCAGTGTCAACAGAACCCTGCAATTATTACTCTTAACAATGGCAGAAACCAAAAAGGCACAGAAACAAAGGACTCTAAAGCAAAAACAAATTAGCAATATATGAGGAACAAGAATTGATTTCATTGCTATGACAGTCAAAATGCAGCAATGGAGTTAATTAGACTGCCAAAGATCCCCATGGTACAATTGATTACACTACAGCCTCCATTGAAATATGACTGATAAGATCAAATATCTACTAGGTGAATTATACCGACGGTATTCCAACTATGTAAATTTATAATAACTCAGTTTCTCAAAAATTATTTGTAACATAAAATTATCTCAACTTTTATTTTGTAACAAAATTTTTACAATTTACATAGTTAGGTACCGTCAGCGTAATTCGCCCCATATCTACTCCATGAATTTTCTTTTCTCACATCTCATTTGTTTCAAAAAAAAAAAAAAGACATCGGGAAGAGCATCAAAATTCATCAAATCTGAAATTTCATTGTTTTCGAACTTTTCTGCAAGTACTGCATGTGTGAACCGTAGGAAAACGAAGGCAATTACCGATTTACCATGTACCTCATCTCCAGAGGAATTGCTTTCTCCAGCCTCTGAATCTCCAGATGATCCATAATACTCATCCTCAGAATCAGAAAGATCCTAATATCACAAAGATTACTTCATTTACATCAACAGTAGAATTTCACAAAAAATTAATATCACAAAGATTAATTCATTTACATCAACATACTCATACACGATTCCACTATAAGTACATATATGATATACATTCATAAAAGACCCAAAAGATCGAAAGACAACTTATGCACTCTAGCAACTGCAAAAAAAATTTTCATTTTTTTTTCTTTTTCCTCAGTAATATGGAAACAGAGTTAGACATACATACATATTCATCAACAACTACCTGGTAATCAGACCCAGAATCAGAATCAGTCGCTGTTTCTTCTTCTTCTTCTACTTGAGAGTGTTCGAGTTCTTCAGTGTTAGGTTTATCTTTATTGGACAGACTTTTTATGCTCTTTTCTTTAATTTTATTACTCTTGTTCGTCAGTGAATCCTTCTTAGGAGACTTCTTCTTGCTAACACCCATTCTCTCCTACGAAAGATTTCTTCTCTTTGCAAATTCTTTGCTTCACCTTTATACAAATGAGAGTTTGGGATGACGGAGAAGGAAGCAAGAGCCAGGAAGCAAGAGCCAGGAAGCTGACTGAATTAGGAATTAGGGTTTGAGGGTTTAGTTAGGGAATAAGATTTTGAAATTGGGCTCAATGGGCTTACCGCTTTATTAGTTATAGAGAATATGGGCTCATAGACCCAATGATTTTTGTTTTTTTATTTATTTAGAGTGCAATTATTTATTTATTTTCTCATTGTCAGGTGGGGCCTATTGGCAGAGGATTTTGACTCATAGGTCTTATGTACACACGGCTGCATGCAGTAATTGTCATGTCCGTCACAAAAGCAGAATCAGAGCGCACACTGCCACAGTATCTTCCCCTTCATTTAGCCGCTTCGCCCCCTGCGGCGGCGTTTTTTCGTCTCTGATCTGCTAATCTCCTCCCACTCCGTCGCCACTTCTCGTGATATTATTGCTCCTAATTAGTCATGTCTATGTCTCTTCTCCAGCCAAATTTACAACAATGCTCCGCCGCCTTCTCCTCCTCCACCTCTCTCTTCCCTTCCTTTTCGTCTTTTCGCATCATCTCTGTGAAACCTGCAATTTCTTCTTATATTAGACCTGTTGTTTGTTGCATATCACAGTCTGAGCTCTCTGTCGTTAATGGCAATATCGATGGCAGAGCTTCTGAAAGGAATGAGATTCGTCTCGGTTTGCCTAGTAAAGGCCGCATGGCTTCTGATACTCTCGATCTACTTAGGGTATTCTCTTCATGTTTCTGTTTAGCCAGCGATAAAATAGTGGAAATCAGAAGTAAAGAGCCAAATTTGATTTTTTTTTTTTTTTATGTTTCTTCAATGATTGAAATCAATTTAGCGGCTTAACTGAGTTAAATGCAGTACGAGATTTGGATACACGCCTTATTGATCAATTAGTAGGACTCTGCTTTGGCTTAGTTGACTTGGATCAATTAATTGAAGTGCTCCACTTCTTTATATCTTAGGATAATGAAGAAAGTGAGAAAGAATATAGGATTCAACAGATTTTTAGTTTTCTTGCAGAATCGATTTAGCTTTAGATTAATTTATTTCAGCATTTATGAAGATATGTGCTCTTAAGAATTTGTTTGGTTGCTAAGAAAACGATGAAATAAAGAGAAACTAGAAGTGGAGATTCGAAAAACAATTTTGGACTGTTTTATATTAGGATGTAGTTTGTTACTTTTTATAGTATACCTGAGTTAGAGAAAAGTGTTCTTTCTTTTAATCCCTTTTTGTGTTGGCAAGTGAACACAACACGAGACGCCATATTCCCGAATATATTTTTTGAATCCTAAATACAGTTTTCTTTAGCAATTTATGTCTTCATCCTCTGCTTGGTCACCTATAAAATGTCGAGTAGGCAAGAAAATTTGATTTTTAATTTCTTGCATCTCCTTCTCCCTTTCTCCTCCCTCTTTAATTCAGATTCTTTTTAAACCTTTAGCTTGATTCGTTTCTTTATTTTTTTGTAAAGGACTGTCAACTGTCAGTCAAGCAGGTTAATCCACGACAATATGTTGCAGAGATTCCACAGGTTTGTTTCTCTCTATCTCTCTCTCTCAGAAGCATGCGCATTTTGTAAGGTAGCTCTGAAGTTGATCTAAGGAATGGAGAAGACCCATGCTTAGATTGTTTTGCACCTCTCTCTCCCACTTTTTTTTGGGAAATCTGCTTATATCAGTCAAAATTATGATTGAAGTTACTCTCCTATTCTAACTGTGCTTTTTTATTTGGGGAGGTTGGTGTGTTTTCAGACTATATTTAGCTTCTAGTTATAAATGAAATGAGAAAACTTTGGTAAAATAGATAATTTTAGTTGCCAGAGTTGATTCTTGATAATTGTGAATATATATAGATATATGGTTATAAGACAATTGATAGAACCCTACTGTTTGAGATTATGTTTGATTTCAAGAAAAGATTCAAAATAAGAAAAACGACGAACATAGATTAATTATTCATTAATATGGTTCTTTTACAGATCTCCAACTTGGAAGTCTGGTTCCAGCGACCTAAAGATATTGTAAGAAAGTTGTTATCTGGAGATTTGGACCTTGGAATCGTTGGTCTTGATACAGTTAGTGAATATGGACAGGTAAGCAGTATGATTATTGGATTGGTTCCTTTGGAGTTTGGAGATTTATTAATGATAGTGATACATGCACAACCCTGAAAGTTTGATCTGAAAGAAGCAAAGTAGATTTTCACTTAGCCCGTAAACATGCTTATGAGTCTTGTAATGTCACTCTTTTTCTTTTTTTTTCTTCATTTTCCATTCTTTTAAGTCTGTTTTTCTGTCCCTTGATCATATATGGAAGAGAGCAATAGCTTTAGATATTTATATTTGAACTGAAACTTTTATTAGGGGAATGAAGATCTCATCATTGTTCATGATGCTCTCGAGTATGGAGATTGCCGTTTATCCCTTGCAGTAAGTACTTTGTCTCATTTTTCACATATTGTCAGCTAGAAATTTAGCATGCTGACTGTGTCCAATTGGTTCTGAATATATCCATGTCTTTTACTCAGATTCCCAAATATGGGATTTTTGAAAATATAAATTCAATTAGGGAGTTGGCACAGATGCCTCAATGGACAGCTGAGAAGCCTCTGCGAGTTGTTACTGGCTTCACCTATGTATGATGCACATGAGTTTTTCTCAACCTCCTATTCAGTAATTTTGTTACACAGTTGCTGTTATGGTTTCATAAGATTTATTTTCTTTTCTGCCTTTGTGCACAGCTGGGTCCTAAATTTATGAAAGACAATGGATGGGAGCATGTAACATTTTCAACTGCTGATGGAGCATTGGAAGCTGCTCCTGCGGTAAGGTGCAATCCTTCTTCGTAATGCAGAGTAAATCATTTCTAGTCTACTTATATTGATTGAGTCGTATCAGGCAATCTGATTGTCCATGAATCTGCATATTATGCCTCACCTCAACAGTGAGATGGCAAGGAGTAATGTTGATTTTACTCTCAATGTTCCGATGTTGCACCGCCAATATATAAAAGATGCTTTCCTGCCTTTCTTTTTTCCCTTTTTCTACTTTATCCTCTTTCATTTTTTAAACAGTGTATCTTGCAGGAAAGATTAAATTCTGTCTCTATTTGCTGTTAACTTATTAATTGATGAGTTAATATTTGGAGACGTAAATAGATAAGCTGATATTCTTAGGTTCACCTGTCTTGAGCAATGATTATAGTAAGCAAGCATGCTTCAATTCATACTTGTGACACTTTGATATCATCAGATTAGGGGGTTTGTGCAATGAATATGATGGCAAGTCATTTATTTTGATCTAGAAAAAAATAGCTAATTAACATAAACAACAATCTTAACAAATCTTATTTTCTCTCCTATACTTGCTTCCTGGGTTGAGGCATAAATCTCAACAATGGGGCATATGTTGTAGCTGAAGGATTATACAAATTATTTGTCTCTCTTCTTAGATGGGCATAGCTGATGCAATTTTGGACCTTGTGAGTAGTGGAACTACACTTAGAGAAAACAACTTGAAAGAAATTGAAGGCGGAGTTGTATTGGAGAGCCAGGTAAGTTATGAAGCTGCACAACAGAACTTATGAGCATGCAGTGATCTTCTAGTTTGCAAAAGGTCTTCATGCAAAATGGTTAACATCCAAAATTTGGTACATGTTTCTTACTGTTAATTGGCCTATTCTTCAGGCTATTCTTGTTGCAAGCAGGAAATCTTTAATGCAACGGAAGGGTGCTTTGGACACAACACATGAGATCCTTGAAAGGTTGGAGGCTAATTTGAGGGCAGTTGGTCAGTTCACGGTGTGTATTTCATATATTTAATTTTGTGCTTCCTCCCACCTTGCTCTCTTTTCATTCCCATATCTGTTGAGGGAAAACTAAAATCGCAGGTGACTGCAAACATGAGAGGAAGTAGCGCTGAAGAAGTGGCTGAACGTGTATTGAGCCAGCCATCATTGTCTGGGTTACAGGTGAGGATCATAATAGAATGTTACTTTTCCAGTTTTCCCTTCACTCTCAAGTGCCTAGACTTCAAACAATTTACTGGCAGTGAAGCTCATGACTCCCAGTGTCTTCAGACACGTCCAACTCAGACAAGACTTTTGAGGATTTTAGTATAGTGCTCTTATGTTTTCATGCTCTTTTTGTTGTCACTTGCAGGGGCCCACTGTAAGTCCAGTTTACTGCAAACGTGATGGAAAGGTGTCACCAGATTACTATGCCATAGTCATTTGTGTCCCAAAGAAGGCATTGTACAAGTCTGTACAGCAACTAAGAGCAGTAAGTTCTCTGATTAACCCTTTCCAAAATGGTCCTACTAACATTTATTCGGCAGAACCTGGTGAATTATATTGCTTTCACATGGTTTTTTACAGATTGGAGGTAGTGGAGTTCTTATTTCTCCTTTGACCTACATTTTCGATGAAGAGACTCCAAGATGGCGCCAATTTCTTTCAAAACTTGGGCTGTAGCAATGATCCTGGTTTCCATTTTCATTGTTGAGTATATTGCTTCAAACATTTGGGCTGTTCACAAGGTATTTGTTCTGATCTTCGGCATAGCAAAGATTGAAGCAACTTAAAAATTTTGTAAGTTACCTGTATTTGGTATTTGCTTTTTAGGATTTAGAACTCTTTTTCTTCTTTTGAATTACAGTTAAGTTTTTGTATTTGTTGTGTTGTACTTTCCTCGCCCTACCTTATCTTTGGTGCCTTCAAATGAAATTTGATCAGGCGTCATATATGGTGAACACTGCCATGTACAGGCGTATGATGCTGTGTACTAAAGGATGAAGTCTAGTTTTAAACTAATATCCTACTTTAACAAAAAATTATCAAAAGCAATAGTAGCTATAGCTTCTTCAACTTCTGCTCTTCTTTCTTTTTCTTATTTAAGATTATCTAATATGGGATTAAAGCGTAATTGTGGTTGTCAAAGAATCAAGCTCTGATTTTGTTGATGTGCCCGCAATCTGGTCATTTTCCCAACGCTCCTTTAGTGCTGTCTTCTTTAACAATGTAATCTCCTGGTTTAGTGCTTTAGTTTTGATGGTTAGTTCATTGATTTAAGGAAGAAGAGTATGAAGAGAATAAATTCTCCCCACACAAGATCGAATCATCAATGACAATTCTTGCATCCAATAAGAGTTTTATGTAATACTTTCTTATTGGTTTAGCCTTATATAGACTCGATTTATGTAACACTTTCTCATTGGTTTAGCCTTATGTAGATTCGGTTTATGTAAAAATTTCTCTCGAATACACGACTTGAGTCGCCTGTCAATAACGACCTGAAAATCGTTTGCTCTACACCTAATTGTAATGCTGTTTCATTTGTTTAGTCTATATATATAGCTGCGGTCTATCTAGAATCTCTCTAGAAGACACTACTTGAGTCGCTTGTCAATAACGATATGAAATCTACTCCACACCCAATTTCAATCTTTCGTAATCGCCTTTGGACACCCAATTTCAACCATGTTCTTAAACTTTTGACTTTGATATTGGCCATCACTGGCATATTTTGATTTAACTGTTGGCTGAGGTGTCTTGTGTATACGGCTGTGGCCTGTGGGCTATCGTTCTGTAACAATATTCGGTTAAATGGGGCTCACATAACCTATCTAAATAGGATGGAGACTGCTGACCTGGAGCCGATGTGGCACGCGGGCAGCTCAATCCTTTTTTTTTTTAACCTTATCAAGCTCAATCCTTTTTCATATCCAGCTGATAGAATCAAGTGAAATTCACAACATAAAAAATTGTGTTTTCATTTTCAATTTATTACCTTTTTTAATTTTTTTTTTTTTACAATTATGAATATGTATGTCAACCTACCTACAACTTAATCTTATTACTGATCCCACTCAAGATTCTCAATCCCATTCTCACTAATTGCGTTAAATGCAAAAGAGGCCTGCATCCCGTGCAAACTATTTCAATGAAAATTATAATAATATTGATCCGTAAAGTGAAATAAAAATAAAAGAGAAAATTTACAAAAAGTAATATGAAATTTTAAGGATGTATCAATATTAAATTATATATTCTATTTTTTTATTTTAATATATAAACTTTTAAAATTTTATCAATTAATGTTGTGTTGATATAGTATAAAATTGAGGCGGGATTTTAAAATTTTGCTGATATACTAATTAAAAAGTTGACTAGAAATTTGAGTCAATTTAGAAATTTTAAAATATTATTATTTTTATTTTTTCTAAAAATTTTATATCTAAATTTCTTTAACAAAACTCTGCTCACAATAAAATTTTTGTTTCTCTTTACTCTACAAAATTGACAACTCTTAAATACGGCAGTTACATGATTTATTTTCCAAATTTAAAGAGATATTTAAGTTTTAAAATTTAAAAAAAAATAATAACATTTTAAAATTTTTAATATGACTCAGTTTTCTAATCAGTACAACCTCTTTAATCTCGCCGGAATTTTATATCATTTCAGCTGAATTTTACCAAAATTCATAAATTAATAAAATTTTAAAAGTTTATATATTTAAATGAAAAAATATAAATTATAATTTAATTTTAATACAATTTTAAAAGTTCAGTTTATTTTTTACAATTATCCCAAAATAAAATGTAAAAACGAGTTTTTTTTCAAAAATGTAATAATAAATTAATAAAATTTTAAAAATTTGTGTATTTAAATAAAAAAATAGAAAGTATAATTTAATTTTAATACAATTTTAAAAGTTCAGTTTATTTTTTATAATTATTCCAAAATAAAACGTAAAAACGAGTTTTTTTTTTTTTTGAAAAATGTAATAAGTAATAAATATTTTGTCTTTTGAAAAGAAAAAATAGACAAGTAAAATGAAAATCAGAAAACAAATATGGATAATGCCAAAGAAGAAAATTAGTAAAATGTGGGGCAATATATATATATATATATATATATATATATATGGAGATGAAGTGTATCACTCATCAACCTTGAGTCGGAGTCGTCCTTATATCGACCCTTTCCCCTCTTTTTCCCCTTTCAATCGAAGCATTTCACAGCTGTATCCATATCTTCTCTCCTTGTCTCTTTTCTTCTCTCACCGCCCACTCATTCTTCCATTTCCTTTCTGTTCTTCTGCCTGTATCTATTAGATCCAATCTTTTTTCTCTTTTGCTGCTTTTCCCTAGTCCAAATTGAGTCAATATTTTTCTTATAGATTTGGTGTTTACTGCTATATATAAGTAATTTTCACCTACCCACTTGAGGAATTTGTGAATTTTGTATTAAATCTACTTCAAACTGAGTTGGGTTGTCCGTGGAATATCTGCACATGGCTGAATACATGCAAGAAATCACCTTTAGAAACTGAGTCTTTGACATTTTGGTTGGTCATTGAATCTATTGAAGTTGGTGCTAAATTTATGCAGTAATGGCGGTTCTATGATATAGAGTGAAAGCAATTTGGGTGTTTTTTTTTTTGGGGGGGAGGGGGTACATTAGTTGGTTACTACTATGGCAGCACAGAGCTGGAAGGACTCCTACAAGGGTATGTCTTCTGATAATATCAAAGGTTTGGTTTTGGCCTTATCTTCGAGCATCTTTATCGGTGCTAGCTTCATCGTCAAGAAGAAGGGCTTGAAAAAAGCTGGTGCCTCTGGTCTCAGGGCAGGTATCTCTTTGTTGTCTGATCACGAAGTCAATCACAGTTTTATCGATTATTTTGGTGTGACAAGTGAGCTCTTTTATATGGGATTTCTTTGCATATAGTATTTAGTAGCTTTTTTGGATCTATGTAAACAATCATCCCGATGGAAAATGTGAATATTTGACTTTCTGCATTTGGTACTCTGCTGTCGCAACTAGCCGACTTGGATCAGAGAAGAGGGAAGTTTAAGTCACAGCATAAGTAGATTAGTATTATCATAGCTTACTCATTTTATATTTATTAGTTGTTTGTTGCTGGTTTAGGGAATTACCAAGATATAGTATCCGGTTGTTTCATACTAGTTTGGTATTATTTAAAATCCAACCTATTTCAGGTTAGGTCTTGAAAAATAGATTCTATAAACTGGTAATTTTGGAGTTTCATTTTCTTTGTGCAGTAGAATATTGGAGTTCAAATTCAATAGATCATTGTTATCGTTGCTATTGATATCGGAAAGTGCGCATTTGGAGTTTCTGTTGCTCCATAAGTCGGGCAAGTTTAAAAAATCTGATGTAGGATGGCCCATCATTTCATGAATTAGCAATTTTAGGAATTGCTGGTGTTTTCTTATGGAGTTTGACTTGCTGGCATCTTTATGATCTTGATAAAAGCTGGTATACAAGTTTGTGAATTTTCACATCATGACCAGCAGTTAAAACTTCTATGTAAATATTCCATTGGATAACTTTTTGTCATATCCTACCTGCATAAAAATATTTATTTTACTTTCTTAGAAAGTTGAATAGCTGCTACGTGTTTGAATTTGTTGCTGACATCCGCTGATTTGGGATGAATGTATGATTATTGAGTGCTGTGCTTGCTCATCTTATAATTATTGTTTGATTTCTGATCTATTGGAAGTTAACTGAAGTTTAAGCTTGTTTATTATAATTTACAGGAAGTGGAGGCTATTCCTACTTATATGAACCACTTTGGTGGGTGGGCATGATAACAAGTGAGTTTTACAATGACATAAATGTCATTGGTTTTTTTGTCTTGCAATTTCATGTCTCTTCATTTAAGTTCTTGTGGGACATAGTGAGATCGAATCAAGTTCCCTCTCTCATATGGGTACTTTAAAATCAGCTTCAACAAATTTACACATAATCTTGAAGCTATCTTTGGATAGATTGTTATGAGGAAACATGTGAATTTATCTTCACTCTCTCTCATAATGATTATGTGTAGTGTCGGATGATCTACTTAATTTTCTCAGATTTTAGGTTTGTCAATAAGAAGTCGATACTAATGCATGATTGTCATTTTGACAGTGATTGTTGGGGAAGTAGCTAATTTTGCTGCTTATGCTTTTGCACCTGCTATATTGGTTACTCCTCTTGGTGCTCTCAGTATTATCATCAGGCATGAGATATCATTATATTTTATAATCTTTTATTTATTTTTCTGGTGTTGTATTCTGATCTTCTAGTTTCTTTGCAGTGCGGTTCTTGCTTATATTATTTTGAATGAGAAGCTACACATTTTTGGAATTCTTGGTTGTGTTCTTTGTGTCGTGGGTTCTACAACAATTGTCTTACATGCTCCTCAAGAGCGGGAAATTGAATCTGTTATAGAAGTTTGGGATCTTGCTACAGAACCTGGTAATAGTTGACTTAATCAGTTATGCTCCAAATGGATTTTTCTGAAGAAATGGGCTTTATGAACTGAAAATTGAATTTGATTCCCTTTTCCTCTCCCAGCTTTTCTGTTCTACGCGGCTTTGGTCATAACAGCTGTTTTTGTACTCATATTCCACTATATACCTGACTATGGCCAGACACATATAATGGTTTACATTGGGGTTTGTTCTCTTGTTGGTTCTTTGTCGGTATGTATTATTATAAGGTTGTTGGTTAGTTCTTCTGTGTCCTTTATTTGTGTTCTATCCTAAAAAATTGTTGTTTGACAGGTTATGAGTGTTAAAGCACTTGGAATTGCATTGAAGCTGACATTATCTGGAATGAATCAGCTGATATATCCCCAAACATGGGCCTTTACTTTAATTGTAATTACTTGTGTGCTTACTCAAATGAATTATTTGAACAAGGTAACCGTTATTTTTTATATTCTTTCATAATTTAGCTTTTTGTATTCATAATTGTTAAAGGCGTGTCTCAGGCTCAAAGCTCACCAGGCTCCAGCCTCAGCGCCTTGAAAACCCAAAGGCGGGCGCGGTCACAAAGGCGTGCGCCTTGAGCCTAAGGCGAGGTGCGCCTTGATGCGCTTAGGCGCGCCTTTGTGACATTAATTAAATATTTGTATTTTTCTTTTTGTTTTTAGTATCGGAAAATCTAAACTATTGATTATAAATTGTTATAAATTGAAAATAACTCTTAGTATGTCTTACTACACCTAATTATTTCGAAAACATACAATAAAAAAAAGGGTTAGGGTAAAGAAAACATATGTTCCAGCCTCCACAAAGATAATTTGAACAACATAATTTAGACGCAAGACTAATTGTGTTTTGCTATGATAATTTATAATTGATAAGTGTTAAAATTTATTAAATACATTATTAGTAAGATTAGGAGTCTTGTGTTTAGGATATCAAATCTTAATTAAGTTTTCTTTTCTTTGTGTATGTGTTTTTATTTTGTTATTATGACTTATGTATTTTGAGTTTTAATATTTATAATATTATATCACCTTGCTAGTAGTCTAATAATAAAATTTATAATTTTTTTCAATTATTTTTTATTTTTGCGCCTTATATCACTCAGGCGCGAGCTTGTGCCTTGTGCCTAGACTCCAGGACCCCTTAGCGCCTTAGTGCGCCTTGCGCCTTTAATAACTATGTTTGTATTGTAACCATGTTTATCCAGTTAGTATGTGCTGTTTTTTATTTTAACTTTGAGAGAAATAATGCCCTTGAGAAAACGGTGGATTTCATTGTCTTAAACACTTTGAGATTGTAAGGCTCCTTCTCTTTGTGAAAATGATGTACCTTTAATTGTAAAGGCCTTGATCTGAAAATGTGTAGTCTGTTTAGTAACTGCCTCATTGGAGAACAGGGTTGATGTCATACAGATTCTGTTCTGTCATATACTCAGGAGGATAGGTCAAGTCAAACAAAAGATTGACACGTAGGGTGAAGTGCTTTGATTTTTCTCAAGACTTTTTAAAGCTCTCTAGTTGTATTTTGGCCTCTCTTAAAAAATTGAAAGAACTTAGAAGGGTGGTTTGAGCTGACTTGTCTTCCTCCCTGATTTAATATAGTCAACGTTTTCTTTAGTTAAGGGTTCATTAATGTTAATGATACTGTCTACTGCTCAAGTCAAACCACACATTTCTGCTGTGGCAATATGCGGTTTTATGGTATAAATTTGTGGACAAGAATTTGTTTCTGTTGTCACGTTGTTAATCTATGTGCTTTGAAAATTCTTATATAAATTTTGAGGAGGATGGTGCAATCTATGAAAGTTGCTAGGACTGGGAAGGATTGATATTAAAAAAAAAAAGCTATAAGGGTATGACATCTAATGATTATAGAAGGTTGTAGTACTAACTGGTTATAATTTGTGTCTTCGCTTGTGGATGGTTTAGCTAAGATTGTTACCTGAGGGCGGTGTTTAAAGTATTCTATGACATATTTGCAGTTTAGTGATTTCCTTAGTCTGAATGATTCTACTCTTGGGAGTAAATTGTGTTCTCTCTGTAGCATCTTCTAGTTCACAAGATTTTGCTGCACATGTATGTGGTGGAGGAGTATGTGCCTATCTTTATAAAATACCAAGCCTCGATGATTTTTGTGCATAGCCTTTTAGCTTGCTGTGCATTGTCTAAATAAAGGAAATAACAACATTTCTTAAGTGTAAAGACATCTTGTCATCAGGTTATATTCTTACTCCTCTAGTGTAATTAAGAAAGTTAATGTATCTCCAGTTAAATCTGATTCTATATCATTACGTTTATTTTGCTTAATTTTGCGAAGCTAGTCAACAATATATTCACTGTTCTGTTGTGTATGTCTAATATATTGTTGGTCGTTCTGATGTTTAGAAGTGGTTAATCATATATTCATATCTTTGGCTAGAATAAACTTGAAGTTTTTGTAGTTGACCTGGACTTCAGGAATTGACATGCACTTGTATGAATCTTAAGCCAAAAAAATTTTGGACTCTGTTTTACATATTTTAGCATCTGAGAAGCTTACCACCTTTGTTTATTACTTCTCTCTAATTTTCTGTCCTATCATTTTGGCACTGCAGGCACTTGATACATTTAACACAGCCGTTGTATCTCCCATATACTATGTTATGTTCACATCACTAACAATTGTGGCTAGTGTAATTATGTTCAAGGTAAATTTCTCTGCCAATTGATAAAATCAATACATCATTGCTACTTATTCATTTATCTGAATAATTAAACATGTCAAAACTGTTTGATGGAGTCCATTCTTGAAAAAAGCCCTTAAAAGGGTTTAAAATATTTGCAAAGGGAAAGATTGGCGTATCGAGAGTGGTGATTTGTTAAATATGTTGTTCTCTGAATGGTGATTCCCCACTAGTGATAGGTGCTTTTGCATTTTTAGTATAGTGATCATCATTATTGTTGCTGCCCAGCTGGTAGAACAAAGGATAGAGGAACTGTTCTTGTAGATATTTTTTTGATGAATATTGAACCAAACTCTTTTCCCCAAAAAACTTGCAAGAAACAGCTCAAACTCAAACTATCTGGGTGACTGGCTATCAGCTTCATATAGAAGATTATTTTTTTCTTATAATTTAGTTTGTAATTTGGACTTGCCATTTTCTGTTTGGCTTCATTTTGTCTTTGGCTTCCTCTGTTTGCTTTGCATATTAATTTCTAAGTGGGGGTGATCATAAGTAAAACAATGTTAAATTTTGATTTTTTTTTTTTTCTAAGGATTGGGATAGGCAAAATCCTACTCAGATAGTCACAGAAATGTGCGGGTTCGTAACTATCCTTTCAGGAACGTTTCTGCTTCACAAGACAAAGGATATGGCAGATGGTATGCTGCTGACATTGTTTTCCATCATCACTATCATTATTATTAACCTGCGGTATAGCATTGTTATGGAACGTTATCACCCTTCCGTTGCACCAAAATGTTTTTCAACGTGTTGACATTGTTCATTAATATTAATTGCAATTATTAAAACCGATGCTGTTGACAATCTGATCTTCATTTGTGTTTTACTACGAGATACAGGGTTGCCTGTTAGACTCCCTAAGCACTCAGAGGATGGTGGCTTTGGTGCTGAAGGCATTCCTCTTAGGCGTCAGGAATCATTGAGACAAACTTGATATATCTATTCTCCAGCTCCTTGGTTCGATCGCTTTGGACCCAGATATGGTGGTGAGGGACCGTCTAACATCAACCTGTATTTTATGAAAGTTCTTTTAAGGATACATTCAGATAGAGAAAGGTGATATCTTTCCCTTCCATCCCTTCCAGCTTTTTGCCTTGTATACACTCTTCCCCATTCATACGGAAAGAATTCGTCAATGTAATCTTGAGAACATTGGTAATTATACAGTGCATCTTTGTTCCATCTGGTGAAGAATTACTGAATTTGCTCAACAAAGTGTGCTGCTGAAAAAGAAAAAGAAAACTTTCCCTTTACCCATGTTTACCTGGTTTATTTACGGCAGGTCCACAGCTGTTATTTTTTGCTAGAATACATTCAGCCTGCAACCTGAAATATTCTTGGTGCTTATTCTTGATGCTTGGCAATAGAGCCTCATTTTGTTGCTTCCCGCCTTTCATGTTCATTTCATAATCTTGATTATTGGAAAGCATATTCTTTTCTATTTCCCTTCTCTGATAGTGATGCCTGATAACATTGCTGATTGCTCTCTTTAAATTTAATTGGCATATTGGTTGTGTTTGGAGGAATATTATAATTCCCCTTGCATAAATTAAAATGAAATTAATCCAAAAAATTTGATTTTTCTAGTTTTTATTTTCTTTAAATTTTTGGTTGACCAATAAAATTTCAAGGCTAACATGACTCAAATTATAATAATCTGACTGTTTATTTCACAAAATTATTTAAAAGAATAATAATATCATGTTTCAATAATTATATATTCATATGGACATTCCAATCCAGATGTAACCTTTTTAATGTAACATTTTTCATATAAAAATTCTAATCCTTTTTTCATGTTAATTTCACAATCTTCTTAATGGGAAACGTACTCTTTTCTATTTCTCCAGTGATAGTGATGCCTGATAAAATTGCTGATTGCTCATTATTTCATATTCAATTGGCAATACACAGAACTGCAATGTATACAGTAGACTTGTATTTGCTACAGCGAAATCCTGAAGATGTTCAATGACTTAAGACCCACCTGTATGCACCATTTTGGAAAAATCAATGAGAAATTAATCATATAAAACCCAAAATATAATGTATCCATGAAATTGGTTTAGATCATGTCAACCATAAGAATTGGAGCGTGGATATGTGTAGATGTGTATCAGTTACATATTAACAAGTAATTAGGCCAAGGTTGCTCTGCAATTGCTAACCGATATAAAAATCCATTTGCTCTGCAATTGCTCAGAGGACTAAAAATCATACAGAACCAGTAGTCAGCACAACTAATCACTCCTCGACCTTTCAAAAAGTCATATATATGAGTGCAAGTATCTACCTATGTAGTACAGATACGGACAAAGACACCAATATGGACACAAAACCTAGATTCCTGAGAAAATTCCTTGTTTCAATCAATCCCGTTAAACTTGTGGGTTTTATCATTTAGACCAATCTGTATGACTGTATCTTTAGGTTCAGGCACAGATAAGTTGGCAGCATGTGTTATATCTATCTGAATGGATGTATGATGATTATATTTGCATTATATTGTAGTTATATCTTTCTGAATGAAATTCAATTTCAGATAGTTTCTAGAAATATTTGTGGTATAGTTCAGTTATATGTTGCGTATGTTTAGAGTTATTGGTAGCATGTATTAGCAGCATGTTGAACGAAATCTTGATATATGTGTTCATGCGATCGTTGCACTTATTTTATTTTTGGCGTTATTTTGTGTGATTATATTATTTTATAAGTTTATTTTTTTTGCAGAATTGGGTATATAAGACTAAGCCAGAGGAACATTTTGTTGCTAAGGTTGGATGTGAATTGAAGGAGTGTATAATAGTGATTAATGATATTTTGTCTGAAGAACAGTTGAAAAAGTTCTTTGAGACCTGTTTCGGCCATTTTCTTCAAATTGGTGATCTTAATTTTCAGGCACAGCTTGTGCACTATCTGTTGTTGAGGGAGTTGGTGCAGCCAAACTTGAATGAGATGTGGTTTGGCGTTGGTGCCCATTTGAGGTTTGGAATTGGCGAGTTTGCTTTGATAACAGATTTGAATTGCATTAGAGAGTGAAATAAGCTGCCATGTGCCAAGGAATCAAATTCCTTGTCATCTAAATATTTTCCTAGTAGAGAAAAGATCAACAAGCAGTCTATTGAAGAACTCTTTTTGTCTAGGAGATGGGATTCAGATGAAAATGCTGTTAAGATTGCAGTTTTGTATTTTGTACATTTATACTTGTTTTCCTCTCCAAAGCAAAACTTGGTTCCAAAGAAGATTTTGATCTAATTGATAGTGGTGACTACATTACCCTTGGGGTGAGGAGCTCTTTAATTATACATGGGAGTCATTGAAAAACAAAGTTGTGGGGAAGTGCAAACGTAGGGGGCCGATGTATTATCGGCCTTCTGGTTATCCATTGGCACTCCAAATTTGGTATTACGAGTGTTGCTTGGGGGAAGTTTTGCACACCAACAGGTAATAGTCCGTTCCCCAAAATTCTGAAGTGGGTTGTTCCCAAGAATAGTCATGTAGTTCCTAATCTTTTGCAACTTTTTTGGTGATGAGAGAGTATGAGTTTGATGTATCGTTCAAAGGATGTAAGGGTTGTTTGATAGTGAAATCAACAATTTTGATATTGAACGCGTCTGATTGGGAAATTGAATAGGAAAGAATTTGCAGAATTTTGGAACCAGGAAAGGAGAGCTGTGGAAATATGTTTTAATGGTAACGTTCATGGAATTTTGGATTCATAAAGGGATTGATGTGTCCTTTTTCCTATAATCTTTGCTTTGGGTTATTCATAATTTGTCCTAAAAGTGGAAAGCATTGATCACACAGAACATATAAGTAGATGCAAATATGCCTAAATGTTCTAGTTTCTCTCTACATACCCTAAAGCATCCTAATCTCTCTCTCTCAACCTCTTTGCCTCAATATTCAGGTTCAGTTTTCAATGATGTATTCTTCAAATTTTTGAAGCAGTGCTAGAATTTGCACTTGTTAGTCTCTATATTTGGATGTTAAGCAACATAGTTTGAAACTTAGCACTTCCGTAAGAAAAGGAGCAATTTGAGTTGTTGTTACTCCGTTTCAAGCTGCATTACGTTTCTGAAATGCAAGATTGATTTGACATTGCTTTTGTATAAACTTTTAGCCAGAATAAAAATACTACTACTCTAGAATTAAAATATTGAATTGCGGCCCTTGTAAATAGATCTTGACCCTCTCAGACCTGTGTACAAAAATGAGAAAGAAAAAAGGGACTTAAAAGGCTAAAATGTCCAACCCTTATGTGAAGAATTTATCAGTTCTAATCCCTTCACCAAACCAAGCTGATATCACAAATCAAGAATATGTGAAGATTTCATCAGTTCTACTCCCTTCACCAATTTGCTTTACTTATTCGGCTAGTTTTCTTTTTAACATAAATTTGTATTTTTGAATCATTTATTGTATTTTCCTGAGTTTTAAGCTAATTTTGTTCAAATAAGCAGACTGATTTTTCCAATAATTCAAAAAATACGAAGGAGTTGTCTAAATGTAGAATCTCAACTAGAAAATAAGTTAGATTTCAAAGAAAGCCTCTATTATTAGATTGCTTGTATAATACCACAAAATTATGAAAACTAAAGTTATTATAAACTAGGATAATACCACTTTCAGGTAGAGAGGAACTTTAGTATTATAAACAATTAACATTTTCGAAAAACTGCTATTAAAAAAAAAATGTTATATGTGCTTCCCTCTACTCATCTCCCTCAGTCTGCCTATAGAAAGATTCATGCTAGATAAGAAAACTCCATCCTTATTCCAAAATCAAAATTGAGCAAGAAACATTGGCAAAGAAGACTACACATATAGGAAGAGTTTATTGTACTTACTATCGTAACAAAATCTTCAATGGGCCAATAATGCTATAAAGCAGCACCATTACCAGCAGAAGCCGCCACATTTCTTCTTAAAGGGCGAGTTGTTTTCTTCATATAAGAGGAATTCCACTCCCCCCTCCCCATCCTGAGCGTAGTAATCCATGGGATAATCACCATCATTGCTACATCCTGAACACAACCATCATTATGGCAACATCCTAAACTCTTCTCCCACCAACCAGGTAAATCCCCAGGCGCAATCTCTGTCTCAAGAGGTGTCAAAAGAGGTTTCCTAAATGCCTCTCTCCAATCAATGGTGAGCCGAGGACAAGCAATTTGAATCCAAGCATCAACAGAATCCTCAAACAAGGCAATCCTAGTTGGACTAATCTCTGATATCAGAAAAACAGTGTAGGAAAATCCTTTAGCTCTCATATTCTTCTCCAACCTATCTAAAATTCTTGGATTCCCTTGCCTACCCAGTGTGCCCAACACAATTCCCCAATTTTTGGCTTCTTTGGCCCTCTCTATTGCTCCCTTTCTCGTTTCCTTCATTCCCTTATGATCATAATCCTCCAAAAACAACTTCCCAATATACGGGTCATACCCAAAGGCCTTAATCCCAGGATTAGTAATCATAAGAGCCTCCAAATGGAATCTTCCATCCGCCACAAATACAGTATCACTCAAAGTTCCGTTTATGGCACTGGATGATATTTTCGGCGGTGTGCAGCCCAGAACTTCGCCGGCAGATAAGGGTTTCGACTGAGGGATCAAAACCGAAAAGGCCAAACTTTTCAACTCAGGCTTTGCTTCTCTTATGGCAGAAGCGATTTGAATAGCACCTGCAAGGGCAATGTTTTTATATTCCTTTAAATTGAGTGTGATGGTACTAACCAGACGCTCCACATCGATTTTAATATCGACGAACGCATAAAGGCAAGGAATTTTTGTGTTGTCAATGGGCACTAAGCAACTGTGGCCATAGTGGATTAAAAGATCAACGCCGAGAGCCAAGGCGGAGAAATCATCGACACAAGAAGCCCCGTAAGTGACGTCGCCGAGAACGAAACAGTGGGTGACGCCAGCGAAGGCAGTGAAAATATCAGAGAGGATAAGGGAGTACATGAGAAGGCCCTCAGGGAGCTGAAGGGCCAGACTCTTAGCCCCGCCATACGCACTTGTGGACCTCCAAGTTGTAGTTGGAGGGCAGGATGGAAATGGCGGCGTTGAGAGATGGATCGTTAAGGACTGAGTCTGGTATCTGGTTTATGACAAAACGTTTAGGCGCTGATTTCGATTTTGATGGTGTCCCTGGTGGGTATTTCAATAGCTTGGTTTCTTTGCTCTAAGCTCTCCATGTAGCTGAATCTTCAGCTTGTCTTTGTGCCCTTCAATGCCGATCGGTGTTATCCAGTTCTGTTTTGTCCTCAGTTTTAAAGCTCTGAACCGCACGAGAGCATCTACAACCCAAAACACCTTCTTCTTCTTCTTCCTGTTTTTTTTTTTTTTACATTAAAATGTATCATTTTTTACCCTAAAAAAATATTTTATATTTATTCCTAATTAGACATTATTTATTTATTTATTTTACAATAAAAAAGTATAATTAGTATAACTACAGTGCTACACTAAATTTAGTATAGTACTACAATATTTTTAATACTGAAATAGTGTTGGATCGGAAAAAAAAGGTTCAACATCATTTTTATTTTATCTAATTTTCACGTCAAAATGCCGTTGTTTTGGGATAGTTTGAAGCTGATTAATTTTTTTTTGGATACATTTTTTTTTTCTAATGAAAGTAAAAATTTGCTGGCATCCGAAAAAAAAAATCTGGCAAACTGGTATACTGAGTATAAATTATTGGATTTAACGGTTATATAATTTAAACCGTTTAAAATTATGCAATCGAATTCCCTAATCTAAATTAGTTATTTACATTCGATTCCCTAAATACACATTCAATTATCTGAATTATTTATTCACATTGGCATCTAGTGTATTATTAAATGAACAGGAAAAAACTTACCATATAACTAAAAATTATTTAAAATTAATAACTATATTTTATTAAATATAATTACAAATATGTCTTTTTTAATTTTATTAATAACATAAAATACAAATATACTATTTTCGAATTGATAGATATTGTTTAAAATTTTTATTATAAATAATAGTATTAATTATATAATTAGTTATATTTTATTTCTTTAATAATTGAAAAAAATTATTTATATTTAATTAGTGTACAAAAATTTTTAATAGAAATCGAGTGTGCAATTTATTATTAATAAAAAAAAGTCAATTATTTACTAAAAAAATGAATTGAAATGCAAATATTCTTAAAAGGGCAATACAATTTAAACCCAAAAAAAAAGGCAAAAAGTTATTTATTTTCATATTAAATAATGAATAAATATCATCAATCCCTAACTTTACAAACCTAAAATCTGCAAATCAAAGTTTCAAAATTATTCAACCAAATTTTCTTCTTTTTTATTTAGGATTCAGAAAAGATTTCAGCTTTCTCACCATGGAAAAAGCTTATTTTAGTCTTTTGAATTTGACAAGTTCAACCAAATTACTTTTGCCGCACACCACTATCGTAGAAAGAAGATTTGATGGGCTTTGAAATTGAAACAGATTGCTGTTTGGTTTCGGAGCTGCAAGATATTCTAGTGAAGAAAACCATGGCATTGTTGCATAAAAGCACGAGATTTTGAAGAATTTTTCGAGGCAATAAGAGTAGACCCCTTCATCAAGCCTAGATCGAATCGTTTGGATATATCTATGTAAACATGCGTCTGTCTTATGTGTTTATTAAATTTATTGTGGCTAGATGTTAATTTTTTTTTTTTTTAAGTTATGAAGTGATAAGTGGACTAAAAATAGAGTTTAAAGAGTTAAACAGACCAAAAATGGGTCAATAGTTACGGGGGAACTTGTGTCTTTTGCCCAAAAAAAATTCAGTTCTGCTACTCGTAAATGCTTATTATAGCTTTCTGTTATCTCTTTCTCATCTCTCCAGAACGGAAACAACAAAACCGTTGATAAGAATGCTGAAAACCAAAGTAAAGCAAGCATCTTTACTATGGATTGAAGGTTTTGGAGAAGCATGTTGCCTTCACAGAGTTGTCATTCTCTGTCTCAGGTTCTCTCTTTCTTTCTTACGCTAAATTTCTTAGCTTTTTCTTTTCTTTCACGTTTCTATTATCAAACCTGTTTGGTTGACGAGAAATACAAAGGGATCGGAGAAAAAGAATTTGTTTAGGTGTTTGATCATGTGAAATATGGAATTTGAAGTTTTAGTTTAGTTTGCTTTTGCTTAATGAAAATATAGCTGGAATTTATGGTATGGTTCTTATTTCGATAATTCTAATTTTTGGGTCTCAGGTCAAGAAAGCTTTTGATTAGAACTGGGCAGTGTTTTCTTTTAAATGGTTTCATCTTTTTAGGAAGGTAATATCTCTCCCTCGATCTAGTTTAATTTTTTATAATCTCATCGTCAAGTTTAAATTTGCAAGTTGGTGATAGAATGTGTATTGGTTGGGTGTATATTTGGGTTAGTTTAGAAGGTCTTTGGTTTATTGGATGTCACAGGTGTGAATTTCACAGATTAGGATACACGACTGAGAAATTTGAATCCTTGTTACTTTTTGGAGCTGCATCATTATACAAATTTGATCTCTGAGTTCTTCCGTAAAATTCACATTCTCTTGCTTAGAAGAGGCCTAAACGAGACCTAGAGGCTAGATCTTCTTATTTAAAAAAATAATAAAATATTGTAGCTACTATTTTGGTCCACTAAATGGATTGACATTTAACTGTGATAATTATTGCACAGAAATTCCTTCATGCATGGTAGATGCATTCTTGAGGTGAAGCAGAAGCTTTCTTTCCTTTTGTCATGTAAAAACACATAACAAAATCTTTCTTAATAAACTAAGAGGTTAGCTGGTGATATTAGGGATTATACTGGTAGAGATGCTGATACCATAATAAAATGACTGGTGGCCTGACTATTTGGGTAGTACTTAACATCGATTGTGCATTAGGTTGATATAAGATGTATCAGAGCTCTTCTTTTAGCTCTTGGTTAATTTCTTTGGATTGTAAAAAGCTGGTAATTGTTTTCGAATCTGAGTGGTTATTTGATTAGCATGTTAGAGATCAGGACAACGGTACCAAAGCCAATGGGCTTGGAACAAAGTTCTAGGCCATTGTAATTTATGCTGTCAGTATGATCAAATCTATGTAAGTCTAATCATATTATAATCGCCAATTGGTACTAGAAAAAGTTCCTGAATTTGTTTTATTAACATACTTTTGAAGCATAATATACTTTCTCTGAGCATTCTCTTTAACAGCTCACCTTGTCTGGTTGTTCTGGATACTATTGCTGAAAACATATATGTCCATGAGTTTATGTTTTAAATGTTTCAATTCATCTCCATGCAGTATACTTGTCCTAAATTCAGTTGTCATCCCAACATTACAATTGATCCTACCTGATCAGGTCTCAAATACTGTTTCTCTAGAAACATCAACATATGGCAATATTCTAAAATTTTATTCAATCATACGCCTTGGACTCGTACAACTCTTACATGTAAGTATGCAAATTATACATGCTTATCGCTTCCTTAAATTTTATGAAATTTCATACTTCTTCAAAGATGTGTCATTATGTTTCATAATTTTTATTATACGACTAGAATAGCTTATATGTTTCACAGTTGCATTCAAGAAAGAATAATACAATCCTTTCATGTACTTGTACCCCTGAAAACATCAAATTGCAGCTTTAGAAATTATTAATTCACGAGCACCAATCTAAATTTTAACTAAATAGGTCGTACCATGACATAGTCTGTGTTACAGTGCACTTTTTAAGCAAAACTATAAACTTTTAATTGTTAATTGATTGTGGACTCGGGGTGAAGAAGCCCTCAAAGCTGCCCAAGGCTCTAGTCTTTAACCAAAGTATGTCTTCTCCACTCTTCCATAATTCTTCCCTTCAATTTCCAAGGAGTTTATACTACACTACTATGTTAACAAAAAGGGAGAGCTGCACTTGGGATGCTGGTTGCTTTGTGGTTAACGTGGCTATAGAAAATATTAAGTTTTTCAAGCATATTTTGATAGATCCCCCATTCAGGTGACATATGTTAGAAGTAAAAAGAGGGATGGTAAGGAGGGTAAAAAGGGAAAAGACTAGTTAGTCAGTTACTTGGAAAAGGGCTGTACTGTATAAATAAGAGAAGTCAGGTAGGAGTTGTATTCATTTAGTTTTGGCAGGAGTTAGGGAGTAGAGAATACTCTGGAAGTTTGTAATCTTTCTGGTTCTCGTTTTCTCGTTTTCGGTTGAATGAGAATTTATTTCTTTCCTTAATTGATCTTTGCTTTCACTGTGATTCAGTGTTCTGTTGTTGTGAGTTCTATCATATTTCTAAAATCAGTAGCATACTTCAAAAATTTAAACATGAAAGAAATAAGGAAAGTATTCTCCAGACCACATATCTAATGTCCTCTTTGTATCTTGTTGCCAACTTACCAGTGAATGTGTTGCTTAGATGATCTCCATTACATTTTAAAGCATTATATATTTTAGCCGTAGAGGTATATCTAAGTCTAAAAGTGGAACCGAGATCTCGTTTAGTCGAGTCAATCAGGTCTTCTGGCCCAATTACATGACTGCATACTGGAGTTGATCTGCAGAGCTTTATGGTCCCATATCTTGATAGACCTGGAATTCACAAGATGCTTTTGGCTCATTGAAATCAAACAGTACTCAAATACAGATTACACATCTCTCACTATCTCTCAAATCCCAACCCGATTCCAATAGATGATAATTATATATGCAGCTTGTTAGTACTGTTCATGTGTTGATACAACATATTTCCTTTTCTTTTTGCAGTTTTTTGAGAATTATGCAAAAAGAAAGTTCAAGTTGATATTATATTTAAAAGATCTTGTCAGCTCTTTATTCATTTCACCATGTCTAATTTCTTTTGCTGCTTATTGTATGCAGGTATTTTGGTTCTATCCATTATATGTATTCTGCATTCTTCTCAGTGCTCTCTGGTATTATCTCTTTCTGCTTTACCTTTGTTATTGTCATATTTGTTCTATTATTCAATTGTTTTAGCTTGGTAATAAATACCATCAGCTGGAGATACAGATGCAGATAACCATATCTTTTTTTGTGGCAGTATCACTACTTTTAACATAAAATATTGTCATCCTATCTAGGCATATATATTTGGAGTGTTCTTCAATTATTCATGACTTCTGAATGAGGAAGTAGAGAGTTTGAATTTGATTGTTTTATCTTAGTAAGAGGTCCTTCTGCATAGTTTTTTTATTTTATATATTTTATGTTGCATTAATCTTTATCAAGGTACAATGAAATTGCTAAATTTGGTTTTGCTGCAATGGGAAGAACGGAAAGCAATGTTGTGGGACCCTCAAGCCAGAATGAGACAACATCACCCGACAGCATAGTGCCAATGGAAAAGCCTGCTGGTTTAGGAGGGTAGAATTCCACCTTGCCTCTACTTGTTTTCTGAAACTGAACTGTGCTCTGCCAGGCACCAGCATTCTATTTTCCATTTTTGAATGAACAATCATGCTTTGAAGTGGATACTGTCAGGTTCATTGTTCCTGTTTATTTTTTTTTCCTGCAGAATTATGATTGGAATCGGAGAGCAGGTGTACTCCTTACTGCTTTTGAGCTTCTTTTTCCTAGAGGTACTCTATACATTTGAATGCTCACACGATTACAAAGATATTGATATCTGTCTTCTATTTGTTCGAATTATCATTGGCTCTTGCTGCAAACTCATCCTTATCAGCAAGCATGCCTTTTTGCTTGCAATAACTCGGAGCCACTTTCTTACCTTTTGTTTTTCACTCTTGATAATAATATGCAGGTTTATGTTACTGGATCTATACCATACGTAGGGAAGGCACTCAATTTCATACTTCTATCTTGGTTGTATGCTTACTATTGTTTCGAGTAGGTGAAAAACGTGAATCAGCTATTTGATGTCTTTCACCTCTCTTTGGATGGAAAAAGGCTAATTGTTATGAAATCAGGTACAAGTGGAATTTGTCTGAAGTGGCTCTGGACAGACGGCTGGACTTCTTTGAATCTAATTGGGCCTTTTTTGCTGGTTTTGGTAAAATAGCTTCTCAGTGAAGTTTATTCTACATTTGACTTGTATTTTTCCTTGATATTTTCTCCCACCATTTCTGTAGGCAGTGTCATGCACCCAAGCTCTTATGACTTTGCACTGAGTGCTCAAACCGAGGAACCTGGAAGTCATCATTATTGTGTTTATATTCATATGTCATTTATGTTGGTTTGTTTGATCAGGAGATTTATGTTATTGAACATGGGGCATGAAACTTTATACATCATTTAGAATGTTTTCTAAAATTTCCTATATTAAGTTAATGGATAACATGTCCAACATTGATTTCTTTGTTGGCATTGCAGGAAGTCCGTGTGTTCTGGCTATTTTCTTCTTCTCTCCTCTTGTAAGCTATGGTGTCATGGCTATTCTTTTCCCTCTGGTACATATTTTATTTCCTTCTGTAGTTCATGAGCTATTTGTCTGTTCTCCTTCCTAACCAGCACATGCATTCTTATTTGCTTTGTTGGTGATTGTTGTGCAGTTTGTTTTGACTGCAACCAGTTCTGGGGCTGAGCACGAAATCTTTTTTCCTAGAAAGAAATGGAGATGTGCAGGATTGGGAAAGCTTCCAATATTCTGTGCAGCAGATACATTATCGTAAGTTGTCCATAAAACAGCGTCTCGTACTGAAAAGGGATAGGCATCTGAGCATGCACATATTATGCAGTAAACTATTATATTAAGGCATTTTGACTACCATACAACTTTGAACTTTCAGATTGATTGACAATTCTCATTATTCCTATTCTTCAATTATCGTGAGATTAATTCAGTTGCTTGTCAATGAGCTTGAATGAATCTGGGTGTCTGTGATTCATTGGATCTTACCTTGGTTTTGATAGCTCCTTTTTTTTTTTTTTTGCTTCGCAGGATTGTCCCCAAATTTAATTTTGTATTAAACTGATCTTTAAATAGATTGAGCAAATCGTGTTGCTCTATAGTCTTAGTTCTTCCCTCTTCTCTCTTTATTGCTCCATTTGATTTAATCATCGAATTAGCTTACTAATTTTGCCTCTTCTAGTCTTGGATTAGTTTAGCCCTGTGTTTTTAGCAAGAAATGTCTAGATATAGCCAATATGTCTGTTGAAAAGATGATTAAAGATCATTCCACAACCCATAACACCTAGAAGTTCTCATGCTCCAAGTAATTGTTGATCTTGGGTTACTGTGAAGTTTTCCTGCTACTTGTTCATGTGTGGAAAATTTTAGGCAATACTATCTACCTAGCTAAACACTGGTTTGAAGATATAATGAGAAATTTTAGGCATACATCTCCCATTTATCTGCAACCACCATATGAGGTATGTTTGGTTCGAGGAATCTTAGATATTGAAGTTGGTGGTCAAGTTCACAGTAGCGTCGTGCTTGTGGCCCAAGAAAGTGACATTTGTGTTAATCAATTTGTTTAAGTTTCAAAAATAAAGGAAGCTAGCTTTGCCCAAATTTTGAAATTGTCATGGAAGGCCAACCTTGCTGCTTTCTTGATTCTCTTCTTCATCATTCCTTTTTATGAAGATCATGGTTTTTAACCTCTCAGTGTATATAATCGAGTGCAGTGGAGAAACTGATATCATTCAAATATCAAGATTATTATGTGAGTCCAGATTGATCATGTGTTTACCTGTAGGATGTGGATATTGTGTCTGATCCCCTTGGAATCTCGAGAACAAACACAACATACAGAGGCACTTTAAGTTCTGACTTGATTTCCACTCCATATAAAAAAAGTGTAAGGATATTCTTGATTTCTCCCACTATTAAGAATACAGACTTTGTTCCTTTTTATCTTGTGTTAGTTTAATTCTACTTGTATGCTAGAATAGTTGAACTCTTAATTGAGTATTTTAATATCTTTGTGCCACTGGCTGTGCAGATGTTACAAGAAATTCATTTGAGCAAACTTCAGGTAAAATGGTTCAATGATACCAAAACTTTTGTATATATATCGAATTGGTACTGAACTTTTTTCTTTTTTATCAAATCGGTACCAATCTTTTGAAATTAGTTTTTGATGATGGTTTCAAAAATTTTTGCAATTAATTCATGCCAATATAGATGCTGAATTTGCTATTGTAGCCGCCAAATTTGCTAATGTAGATATTCAAAAAATTTTGGATACCATAATCTAAAAATCAACTTCAAAATTTTGGTACCAATTTAATACAAAACTTGGTACCAAAATTTAGTACAAATTTTATACACAAATAAAACATTTTACCCAGCAAACTTCCTTGACATTTTAGGGAAATTAGCTGCAATAACTCAAGGTGAAGCATGTCAACAAAAGAATGGCTTCAAGAGTTCTCTATCCCTTGTGTACGTAAAAATCAGATATCAGAGTGCTATGTATAGTGTTTTTCAATTGGAAGTACAGGCACTGTATCATAGAAATAAAATTCTACATAATTATTTCTTGTCAAACTTGGGACAGAAAACTGTACAGATGTAAGCTTGGAAATTCTGCACTGACCTCCGCATATATGTTATCATTCCTCTTTCAATATGGTTTCAGAATAAAATAGTATAATTTTCATTGATGGTATTTTAATTATTTGTACTTAAAATTTTATTTATAATAAAAAAATTCTTTTTACTTTAATTTTTTTAATACAAAACTACTGCTATTAGAGCATGATTATCCCCTTTTAAATTGAATTACAAAATGTGATATTGCAATAAATGCAAGATTGCATAGATAATTAACAACCTTTCAATATTGCTAGTTTGCAAAATATGAAAGTGGATAGAAGAAATTTTAAAAGAATTAAAAATTTTAATGGGTCCCATTTATATTATTTTATAATAAAATTGATATTATTTTAATAATTAATAGTAATTGATATATAAATAATTGATGTAATAAAATTAAAATAATATTATTTAAAATAAATATAAAAACTATTAAAATATTTAAAATAATTAATATATAGTTAATAATATTTAATTTTAAAATATAATTGTGTATTTTAATTAAAATAATTATAATTAATGATAAATTTTAATTTATTTGACAATATATAATATTTTAATTATTAATATTGAATATAATATATTAAAATATTAATTGCATCCTACAAATTAAAATTTATATCAATTAAAGAAAAAAAATATATTTAAAAGTATAATTAAAATTTTACTAATACGATTACAAACCAATATCATCTGTTACTCAGCGATGGAATGCTGGCATAGCGAATAATGAATCCTACTTTAAACATATGACTTATTTTTTATTTACTACTTTGCCCTTCTTTCCTATTCTATTTACAATATTGTCCTTTCTTTTTCATTCTTCTTTCTTCTTTAGATCCATGCCTGCGTGGATTCCATTGGTGATGCAGATCTCCGGTGGCCGACTTACATCTTAGAACAGCTAAAAGTTTGATTTCAAAATACCACCATTTCCACTTATAAACCCCTATTCGCCATATTTCTCGCCATTTATCATATTCTATATATGTGCATGCCTTTTCACTATATGGGAATTAGGAGGATTTTTTTTTTTTTTTAACTCTCACTCATAAACTCTCTGTAATCATAATCTCTCTTTCGGGTTCAGTTTTTTTTTTTTTTTTTTTCCTCTTGGATTTTGTTTATTGGGTTATTTTGAGGAAGAAAGATTTGTGAGAAAAATAGAGATAAAGAGGAGATGGGAAGGGAAGGGGTAGGATTCATCCGAAGAAAATAAAGAACAAGATCCATAGGCAAGTAACATACAATTGAAACGAGTTTCTTATTTACCATTTTTTAAGATCTGAAATGGATTTTATTTTTCTTCTTTTTTTCTTTCTTTTTTCATTTGTTTAAAATCTGAAGTGGTTTTTTTTTTTTCTTCTTTTCTTTCTTTTTTCCAAACACGATTTTTGCAACTTCACTTCTCTTCTAATTTGCTTTTCTATTGCGTTTCACAGCAAAGGCAGTTTTATCAACAATTCAAGTCCTCCCCTCCTCTAGTTAATCCAATAGAAGCCCGTTCGGAAAAGCTCTTTTCAGAAAAAAAAAATATATATATATATATATATTTTTTTTTTTAATTTTAAAAACTATTTTTTTTAGAAATAGGTAAATAGATATTTTAAATGAATATTATGGAAATATCGAAAATTGGATGTTGATTTGCATTTTCATTAGCATTTGAAGTTTTTTTTCAATTTTATTGAAAACAACTTTCTAAAATTACATCGGTATCTAAATCTCAAAATTACAAAAAAATATATTCATACAGTATAATTTCGGTATATATTGAGTATATCTTGGTTCAATTTTTACCAATAAATAACCAAAAAAAACCAGAATAATAAGAATTGATTATTAAAGAATAAGAAGAATAAAATTCAATCAAAATTCAAAATATCACAAATTTTCAAACAAATAGTTTGGTATACTTTTCAATACACTTTGGAATATTTTGAAGAAAATCTTAAGTATACATTGGAGATACATTTGGAAATTCTATAGGAATACCTTCGGTATATCTTAGAGATAATCTAAGGATATATTGATTCAATCACACATAAAATTCAATAAGAAACGCTTCAAAACATCACAAATTCTCAAACAAACAGCATGGTATATATTTCGGAATGCCAAATATATACCTTGTTGATATTTTGGGTATACCTTTGAAAATTTCATGAGAATATCTCAGGAATACTTTAGGGGTACCTTAGGGATTCTCAAGAAATTTTATGGGAGGAATTTATTAGGTATACCTTAAGGGTGCCTTTGGTATATCTTTGGAAATTTTACAGAAATACTTTGGTAATTTTTTTAAAAAAAAATCCAGCTAATATTCTACTTTGATCAATCAAAATTTTCTGAATGATTATTTTTCATAACCAACTACATACCAACCTGAAAATCCTTCCATTAATTTAATTAAGAAAAAAGAACAAGAAAAAAATTGTATTTTTTTTTCTAAAAAAGGAGTCACTATTATATACGAACTCTATTTTTCATTGAGTCAATCTCTCCAAGAAAGACAAATCACTCACCTCAAAACCAACCCAATAATCCTCCGCCTCTACCATCTCTATCAAAGGCACACCACCACTACATGCCGAGAAATCAACATAACAAATTAGAATTCTCTTTATCTACTCTCATCGAACTCTATCTTTCAGTCCGTCGTAACACTACAGCTAACAGAATGAGCATATTTTAAAAAATCAATAAAAGTTAAAAAGATTTCATTAGAAAAGAAAAGAAGAAAAAATGAAGACAATTTTGTAAATAAAACTTAAAAATTGATGCTCACCAAAATTTTCTTGTACTTTTTTTAAAAATAGTTTATAAAAAATTGAAAAAATCAATCAATTAAATAAAAAAAATTTAAAATATATTTTTAAAATACTAGCAGCAATTCCAAATACCTCACAAGAATATGATTATTGCCATAGACCTCTTCTCAAGTGAACCCAACAATGCTTTTCCTTTTTTTTTTTTTAAATTTTTTTATACTATTATTAATATGCTACTTGTGGTATGTTCGGTACTCAATTCAGTATCTAAAGTAGTGGGTTTGCTTCCAAATAATGTTTGACTTCTCCAATCTCAACCACTGGAGATTTGCGTCACCACCAGAAATCTCAGCTATCAAACCGAGTGCTACTGCATATGGTGGGTCTGAACAAGAAATAGAGGAGAAAAAGGGGTAAAATAGTAAATAGAAAATTAGAGAGATTTTATGGTATTTGCCACGTCAGTATTAGTTGATTTAACAAAGAGTAATATAAATGGTTTTTTTTTTTTTATCACAAAATCAAAATAAAAGAAATTTTATATTATAAATGAAACTTGCTTTTTGGAGGAGAAAATGAAATTAAAAAATAAAAAAAATTGGCAGCGATTTGGACAATGAAAACTGTGATGTGTTTACTTGGAAGTCGACATCGCCACTTGTTCCTTTAAAATTGGAATTTGAGATGTGTACAAACGCTAAAGAATAGAAATCATGCAGCTACTGGACCCCACCTGTTTATGAATATAGAAGCATATTGAATTATTGATAGAGAAGAAATTTTTTTTATTAATATAATAATATACATTTTATTATTTTATTTATATGTACCGATAGCGGATAATCTACCTTATTGAAATATAATTACATTAATAAATAAATGATATAGCATAAATCTATCTAAATTTTTTATCGTTCAAATTCAGTATTTTAAATTCTTACAAGTTATTTTAATTTAATTAGAAGAATTAAGAAAGCATTTTTATATAAATATATGTAATGGAAAAATGTTTAAGATTTTAAATTGGAAGAAGGATTATGTTCAGATTTTCTACCTTTGATTTTCCAAAAAGAAAATTACTGCATATAATTTGATACGATATATTAATCTTTCGTTAAGTTTGAAAAATATAGAATAAAATATATTTATGATACTCTAATTATTTAACTCGTAACAATTCATTATCTAAATTATTATTTATAACAAAAATCTTATTAATCTTTAATTTTATAATATAAAAGTATCTACCATCAAAATTTATTAAAGAATTTAACGGAATGCTAACATGGACTTTTTTCATCAGTAAAAAAAGTTTAACGTGTAAATGCTATGTATACAAAATAGGTCATACAAAAATTTTTTATCTTTATGATTACTTTTCCATATTTTCTCTCACTTTTCTTTAAATCAAATATTATTAAACATTTTATTAAATAGTAAAAAATTTTATAGGATCTATATTTGTACATATGACATTTATAAGAAATTTTTTACTAATGTAGAAAGGTCACGTCAGCATTATATTAAATAATTTAACAAATTTAGATGACATGTACTTTTATATTACAAAATTAAATTTTATGCGGTTTTATATTACAAATGATATTTTATGTATTAAATTATTACGAGTTAGATTATTGGAGTACCATTAGTGTAATTCACCTAAAAATATACTATTTGTCTTATGTAGTTTGACATAATATATTAATACCTTTTGAAATTTGAAAATTATATTATTTATCCCCTGAAAATTTGATATATTGCACTAGTATTACTTTACAAGTTTGATTTATTATATTAGTATCATTTTAATTTTAACATATTTTTTGAAAGATTATACTAGTATCTCTATTAACTGTAAATTTTTTAAAATTTTAAAAAATAACTATATAATTTAATAAAAAATAAAATAGATAAAATAAATAGTATATTTTTCAATCTAAAAAAAAAGGAATCGGTATATTATATCATAGGACGGATGCCATTAGTAATTTTCTTTTTCTTAAAAACATAATGATTTCCTTTTGCTCGAATTTATGCATGAAATTAAAAAAATAAAAATCCTGTCTAGCAAAACCGCACTTAGCACACCAATAATTGGTGCACGTGAAGCGCGTGGGACTTTATATTTATTCCACACCACAAAAGCATATCAAATAAACTATACTGAGCCAGCAAACAAATCAATCCTGACCCTCAATTCATATTCAAACTTTCTTAAAACTATACTAAGCCACCAAGCCCTTATCCAATTTTTCGAAATAGTAAATAATCAACCATTTTTTAAAAGTTTTAAAATATAAACCAATTTAAATATATTTTTTAAACATTATGAAAAGTCAAAATATATACATGTACTTTTTCGTTAATTAAATGATAATTTTTTAATCGGAAATTTAGCTTTTTCCTGCGGTAATTGCGGTCGAGAAGCATGAACATCAAATATAATATGAAAATCAAAGAGCTACACAAATAAAAACAATAATATATAGCCACCTAGCTAACTCAGTCCTAACTAAATTCAAAATTCAATTACAAAAAGTAGCTCAAAATGCAAGGAAAACACAACGTTGCAGAAATTAAAAAATAAAAATAAAAATCCTATTTGTACCAAAAAAATTCAATTATTATTCTTTCTTTTCGGTTTCCAGATACTTAAAATTTTATATTATTTCCAAAAATTTATATAAAAGTGTAGGGGTGAATTAAATAAATAAAAAAAATGGGTGGGCAAAATATAGACAGTAAAAGATCTCGATGTGAAAATGATTGGGCAATGAAACAATCAGTCATCTGAATTGACTATTTACCGAAAAATTATCTGAAATAAAAATCATTTTCAGGAGCTAGCTGTAATTAATGAAGAAAAGCTACCAACAATAATATACATCTACCTAGTTGACTCAGTCATAACTCACTGGGTCCAAGTTCAATTCCAGTCTCTCTCCTCTCCTTTTTCTTTCTTTCTTTTTTTTTTTTTCTAATTAAATGTTAACCAGTTTCTCAAAATTCAACAAAAACTTAAGAAATTAAAATAGAAACAAAAAGCTGAATCAAATAAATAAATTTATTATATAGTGTGTTTATTAGATTAATCTAATATAATTTATTTTTTTATCTTAGTCATTCAGTATAATAGAAGTTAGCGACGACTGATTAAGTTGAATTCGCGTATAATTCACTTAGTGCTTGAAACTGTTGTTATTTATCAGGGTTTTTAAGTAAGTAATAATCAGCAATAGGTAGGAGATTTTTGGGAAGAAGGAGGCTGATGCTTATTGCATAAGACATCATCATCAAACATACCAAAAGAAATAAAAATAAGGGGGTAAAATGAATTATTGGTAATAAAACTTATATATATATATATATTTGATACCAAAATTTTGAAATTAGTTTCAAATTATGATACCAAATGTTTTTTCGGTTGATTTATACTGATATAAACACTGAATTTACTGATATAATTGCTAGATATACCGATGTGGATGCCGGAAAAATTTTGAATACCATGATTTGAAACTCAATTTCAAAATTTTGATACCAAATACTTTTCTGATTGATTCATACTAATATAAACATTAGATTTACTGATGTAGCTATTAGATATGCTGATATGGATGTTAGAAAAATTTTGAATACCATAGTCTGAAACTCAATTTTAAAATTTTGATACCAAAAATCATTTTACCCGAAAATAAGGCATAAACGTAACTTTTTTTCATATAATTTTTCAAAACTTTATTCTAAATCTTAATTTCTTTTAATACATATTCTTTTTTGTAATTTCCACATTTGACAAAGTGGATGAAAGGACTGAAATAAAAAGCTAGAGGTACAAAAAAAAGTAAAAACAAAAACTGACAATAAACAGTAAAGATAGTGTAGTATATATATTTACTGTCTGGGTTTCACTTATCTTGATCCAATTGTTCCATTTCAATTTCTTTGATAAAGAAAAGACTTGCAGCTAACAGTCAAGGTATTGAAGTTCAGCATTTGCCCAACAGTTTCTTCCACCCACACCCACCCTTACCATTAACAAAAGATATTAGCATTTTTTTCCCTTGTTACTGACTTTGGCATTTTAAAGAAAGAAAGAAGAGATGGATTCTTTATGAATGGTACAAAAGAAATAAAGAAATTTTGGTTAAATCTTCTTCAAAATTATTATTATTCTCGTATGGGATAAGATTCTAAAAAAAACATTAAAGTACTTATTCAAAAGAATTTAAGTTAGGTGTTTGGAAATTTGAATTTGAAATCTTTAATTAGATTGAACAGTCTTTATACTAATTTATACATATTTTTTGAGTAAAAATTATTATTATTATTATAAAAATATAAGGAATTATAATTGATAATAATCACACTAAACTCAATCGTATTATCCTCCTATATAAAGTTACAAGCTCTCTTCCTATCTATTCTCTTCTTTTGTCCCCAGTTTGGACCAAACTAACAAATTACAATATGCCCAAGTTTCTTCACATCAATCTAACAAGAATTCAAGAATATAAAAAATGACAAACCAAAACGAAAATTGTAATTACTATAGCACTCAACTCTCTTCCTCCACGGAATTCACAAGCACTAAAACACAAAAATCAACTCCCAAATCTTGCAAAAGCAAACCCAAGAGCGATGAAAAAAAGAATACTCAAGCTATCATATTTATATCATTTGAATTAATTAAGAGCAACTTAACTATGAATTGTCATTGAGAATTATTTGGGTCTTCATCTCCCTCTCCACTATTAGTACCTTGAGGTTGCCGGTGTTGATGGTGCTGTTCTAATGGATTATTATGCTCAGAATTCATGTTTAATCCACCTCTAGAGTATGCATTCAGAGCAGCTAACATCCCTAAATTTGAATCGGACATGCCTAACCCAAGATGCTGCGAGGGTTGTTGTTGCATTAGCATTGAACCCAACTGTAGAGCATTTCCTCTGCCGTCTTGAAATTCAAGATTTGCTGGAAAATTGATTCTTGGTACAAAATGCAATGGAGCTTGCAGCGTGTTCCTACTTGTTGGTGTTGCTGTAGAAAAAGGCCACATCTGGGGTTCTGAGGGTCCAGCCCCAGCGGTTGTGGTGGCGATGCCGTGGCCACCGCCAGCACCAGCAGTCACCGGTAGCATCCAAAATGTGCTGCCGGGACCACTTGTTGGTGCTGGTGCCACTGCCCACATGGCGGTGGCAGGCAGGATATTTGATGGTCGTTGTAGTCCTGAAGACACGGTCTCTTGTTGGTGTTGTTTTGGTAGCTCTAATCCACTTTTAAATGCTTTCATCGGAGATCCTCCTCCTGCACCATCACCTCCACTAGCGCCACCGCTAGCCCTTTCAGCTGATTCCTGTTGTTGTTGACTATCTTCCTTGAATAAATCCTCTCTAAAGCGTTTTCTTGCATAATTCTCACCTGAATCTCCACCACCGCCACCAGCCTCTCCTCCTCCTCCACCACCAGCACTTGGTAGCACTTCCGCTATTTGATCTGGTGTCAGTAGATGCTGCTGCTGCTGCTGTTGATGAAAACCTAACAAAGCTGTATGGGCAAACCCTTCATCATAATGAGGATGATGAGCCAAGGCCAAAGCACTGTGAAACGAATGAGGAGCCGATTTCGACCGCGGAGCAGAAAGGGAGGATCCACTACTCCTTATCGAAAAATTCAAGGTCGAAAAATTCGCCGGAATAGTACCAGTCCCGGTGGCTGCTATAATCGCCGGCTCCGCTTGCCGTAACAACCAATCAATCGTTTCTCCATCAGATTTATGACCCAATTCTTTAGTCAATTGAAAAACCCTAGCAGCACAAATTGCTGGCATTCTAATTCTCCGCCCTCTCCCATCTACCTTGGTGTGTCGGTCCTTGGTGGACTTCTTAGCCGGTGTTGCAGTTGTAGCGGTGGCGTTGTTCGTGCTTGTAAGGACAGCAAGATTCTGCTGATTCTTCTTCGTGGAGTCTAGAAGAGGCCCAGATCTGGTGGCGATGGCGAGGGAAGCATCTACAAGGCGAGCTGCAGCAGAAGAAGTGGAAGTGGAGGTAGAAGAGGACGAAGAGGTGGAAGAAGATAAAGAAGAAGTAGAAGTAGAAGAAGCAGTAGTGGTAGGAGCAGCAACGGAAGAAAAACTGTGGTGGTGGTGGTGGTGGTGGTGGAGATGATGAGAAGTATGAGAGAGGCCAGCTTGGATAGAGATGGATCCCATGAAAGGGCCGCCTTGAGAAGGTGGTCCTCCTCCAGATGATCTGCCATCAAAAGAAACTTGAGGGTGGTGTTGGTGGTGGCGCTGGTAGGGTTCTTGACCGCTATTATTTTGCTTGTTGGTTTGCATATCTGTGAGCTCCAATTGGTGGTGGGGTGGCTTTGAATTTGATGGCATGCCCTTTCCTTTCTATATTATTTTTTTCAAAAAAGAAAAGCTGTTTGATTTTTCAAACAAATTGATCCAACCTCATCACTTTGTTTGTTTGAGTTCAAAATCTTGCAGAGAGAGAACTAAGAGTTTGTGGGGTTGCTTTGTTTCTTGATTGACTATTGTCGCTGCCCCAAGGCTGGCTGGCTGGCCAAATAGAAGTAGGCTGCGGGTGGGAAAAATTTTGCTAGCAGAAGTCCACTGGTGAGGTAAAAAGGAATGTTAAAAATTTAGCCTTTGTTACTACGTACTCCACTCCATTAAAATACTAATAAAGTATAATGCATGTTGATGAGTTAACACAAATATATTTCAATTTAATAAGTAATTTGGAATTCGAATTTTGAATATAAATATTTTAAAATATTTTTAAAAAGTATTTATCCTTCCTTCGTAATTCCATTTAACACGGTTTGTATACCAAGTTAAAAAAATATAAAAATATTAATAATATAATATTCTCTATCCGACAAATTTTTAAATAAATTATGTTTACCATGTATCCATATATTAATCCAATCATCAAAATAATATATATGTATATTATATTTATTTTAACCAACAAAAATACAACAAATAAATATACATGAATAAATAAGTATCTTAGTTTACAAAAAACATGATGTCTATGCACCGGATTACGCATGTGAAAAAGCAACCATCCGAGTGCTACCCTTGTTTTAACTAACAAAGTTGGTCTGATATAAGGGTAATATCGTACGAATATATGTATATTTTTATGGAGTAGATCGTGTCCAATGAGTACAAATGCCAAATTTTGTTTACCTCTTTCTTTCTCTTCTCAATATCGTGTGTAGCTGTACGGTTTTTCGAATCAGAAATATTCCGGACATGATATATAAAAGTCTATTCTATTTGAGTCAATTTTACTTACTATATCTCAATTATATAAATTATAACAACTCATTACACAAAAAATTATTTTAAAACAAAAATATTTTAATTATATAAATTGTAACAATTCAGTATTTAAAAAATTATTTGTAATAAAAAGTACATCAATTTTTATTTTATAACTAAATGGTACTTCTGTCCTCAGCTATTACGGTTCATTTAATATAATATTTGGAAAAAAATGCTTTTTGGAAATTTTTTTTGTATTTTTAACTTTTTTGAGTTTTGAAAAATATTTTTGATAGATACAAATAAATATATATTTTTTACAGAAACAGATTTGAAAAAACAATTCATAAAAAATTAAAAAAATTAATCAATTAAATCAAAAAAATCAAAATCTACTTTTGGAACACTCAACGGCATTCCCAAACACTCTCTTAATCTCTTTAACATAAATATGATATGAAATATCCAGATAAATTTTAATAAAAATAAAATTAATTATAATATTTATATCAGATAAAAATATTATAACTAATTTTATTTTTATTAAAATTTATCTGATATAAATATTATAGCTAATTTTATTTTCATTAAAATTTATCTGATGTAGATATTTCATATTATACTTATGTTAGAAAGACTAACAGTTAAAGACTGAAATACCATTTAATTACAAAATAAAAGTTAAAGTATTTTTGTATTACAGAATAATAATTGACGTATTTTTGTATTATAAATAATATTTAAGGTATTAAATTGTTACAATTTACATAATTTGAATATTTTTGTATTACAAATAATCTTTCAGATATTGAGTTATTACGAATTATATAATTGGAGTAGAATAAGTGAAATTCACCCATTCTATTTCTATACTTTTACTTGGTCATACGAAACCCTAGTTTACAAGTAAGGTAAATTTGAGTTCAACAGTCTTTCTTCCTTTTTTTTGGCTTTTCCTTGAAACCCATTTCAAGATTAACGAGGATTAGGGTTTTAGAAGAAGAAGTTAATTAGAGAATGGAGAAGTAGGGAGGTTTTGATAGTAAAATGTGAAAAGTAGAGAAGGTGTTTGTTAAAATGTTAGTCCAGTCCAGAGCATCAAAGAGAAGCCAGACATCGCTGGTAAGCATCAGATGAAAGGCATCTAATTGCAGTGGGACAGCCCATCCCTAACCCAACCCCACACTCTGTTTTTTTAAATTATATATATACCATGAAATTTTTTTTAACTGTTACTAATTCTGTTAGGAATTTATTCATAAATTCTTTCCAAATTCTAATAAATTTAATCTGTATTTTAAATTTAACTATAAGCTTAGTAATTTCTTTCTTCTTTATATATTCAGAAGTTTGTTTTTTCTAAATGCACTGACAGATATACACGAGGGCCAAAGGGGTCACTGTCCCTCCCCTCCTTTTTAAAATAAAATTATTATAATTAATTTAGTTATTTAAATTTTTTTTTTTCATTCCTACTCTTTTAATTCAAAATCTCATAGCTTCACTCTCAAAAATAAAAATTAGATATAGTTATTTTGTATTTTGAAGAGTTTGTTACTTTTTTTTTTTTTTTGTTTTACTTATGTTTAGACATAATATATTTATTATATACATTTATTGTATAATATGATTTTAAAATGAAAATCTATGAGTTTGTTTATAGAGATGTAAATAAGTCATGTTATTCGTGAGCTACACAAACTCAATTAATAAAATATTCGAATTCGACTTAAAGTTAATTGAGTCTAGCTTTGACTCGAGTAATTTGTCATAATCGAGTTTGAGTATCTCAAATTCGACTTGTAAGGTTCATGAGGTTAATTAAACCAAATTAACTAAAGTTGATTTTGAGTAGAACAGAGTACACTATTTTTTAAATTTTTTAGTTGATTCAAGTTTTATCGAGCCAAGTTCAAGTAGTTTGAATATTTGAGTTTTAAACAAGTGAAACAAACTCGATCGAGTTCGAATCAAGTTTGAAATTTGAGTTTTTTAATTGAATCAATTTCAAATTTGACACTGTATCGGTTCAATTCGATTACACCCCTAGTCCCTTAAACTTTTGGGTCCGCTACTCTCTAAATGTCAATTTGGACACATTTGTTTCGGTTCTGCTTTTGCACTTGAAATACCAAAATTGCTTACAATCCTATTTACTGTATATTAGATAAATCTTGGTATGGCCGATGAAATCTACGCGGATTAAATTAAGGGTTAAGGTTCCGTCAAACCCAAACTATTACATGCCACAAAGCACGCTATCTCCGCCGTCAAATTCTTCTGCTATTATTGATTATCATCATTAATTGATTATAATTATATTGAATTATAATAGTTCAAATGGAAGGTGACCAGTCTATCATGTGAATATGAAATTATGTAAGTTTTTTCAACTTAACGAGATGTTTTAAATTTGAATTTTGAATATACAGATACTTTAAAATTTAAGAAAGTATTTTATCGCTATTGAAATTTTATCCGATAAGAACAAAATTAAGTTCAGTATATAGTTCTAATTAACTGAATGATAATACATGTAGTTTGAAAAACAAATAGAGGGTGGCCAAATTGAAAAACTTTTAAAGCTAAAAGTGCAAATTAGCCTCTAAAATATACTATATAGAATGAGTCATCTTTTCAATTTTAATTCAGTGTAGATAAATTTTCGAATTTTAAACTCGATGCAATTAATCTCTTAAACTAGAAGCATGAGCTAATGCAGTCTTATAAGAGGTGACTCGTTTCATAAAATATAATTTAAAAGTTAATTTGCACTGAATTTAAAGTTTGTAAATTTATTTATACCGAATCAAAATTGAATATAAAATATAGTTGGGCTAATTTGCTCCTCTATCAAACTTTTAGAGGCGCCCTAATCATTTTGGTTTTCCTTATAGTTTAATTAAAACAAACAATTAAAAAAATTATATAATTTTCACAACACTATCAGCCAGCCAATTCCAACTGGACCCACTGTTTAGGAAAAAAAATTAATTTAATCTAAACAGATAATCATGTAATATAAAATTAATCACACAAAACCAACCCATATCTTTATCCTATCTTAGTATATTGTTTTTTTTTTTTTTTGACAAGTAGTATGTTGTTAACAATGTCTAATTAAATAATTAATGAATAAGCAACTAATCAATAATCATATCTCCCAATTTTAAAAATAACACATGCTCTCTCTCTCTCTCTCTCATGGGTATATATGTAATTATGGTATTACTACATTAATTTAATATCACTATTGTGCCTGGCTGCCTGCTATGCAATGACATTGGTCCCAGTGAAAATTACTGTTCTTTCATCATGCAAATATTTAGAGGAATTTTCTGAATATTGATTTTCTTTTTATAATTTAATTTTTTTTGTTAAATTACAGATTTATCCCAATGTCTTGGAAATTTGGTCTCCATTAGAATGAGATAAAAATAAATAAAAAGAGAAAAAAAAAAAGAAAATTATTTGCTATGATTCAGTAAAATTATTAATTTTGAAACTGTAAAGACTTATAATTATTAATTTACTATTATATTGCCATTTTTTGTAAATTAAATTTTGAATTGATTTATAGCCTGATGAACTATATGATACTAAACAGTTTAGATAAAAAGAAAATAATAATTTGTTTTGTGGGTTTAACCCACCTCTCTTCACCACCAAAAAAAAAAAAAAAAAAACAATAACAATAAATATTGAATAATTATATTTTTATACATTTAATTTATCTGTAATTATTTTTTAATGACATGCTTTCTTAAGAAAGTAAAATTAAAAATTAAAAATATTAAAGTCTTATAATATAATAATTTAGCATTATAATTATAATGTAATGTAAAATAATTCATAAACAATTACTATGAATTGAGAGAGTTTTAAAAATTAATTTTACTATTTAATTTGGATATTTTTAAAATTAAATTTCCTAATTTTAGCTGACAAATATGATTTTTTTTTAGATTATTAGAATTTTCCACATCATATTGAAAAATGATGTCAGAAAATGTGCAGCCGCCCACATGGATGATTTCCTTTGTTGTAATTTAGTAGTCTGCGTACTACTGAATTTGGTGACATTTACTGCCAAAGGTAAATTAATTATGGGCCCATCAATGATTTTGGTGGTGCCCTTTCTCATTTCTTTCTGTTCCCTTTTGTCCTTTCTACGAAAAACATTTAAATAAATTTAACGTATTTTATCATTTATAAATTAATTTAATCATATAATAATATATATTTTATTTTATATTAATTATTGTATATATAATTATTAATAAATTTATATATTATTATAAAATTAATTTAATGGACAGATAATATAATAGATGAATATATTTAAAAAAATTTCTATAAACAAAATAATGTTTATAATAAATAAAAAATAAATATTTTTAATATTTTTTATATATATTTTTTTTATTTTTACTGTAAAAAATATATATTTCTCTCTTTTCTTTTCTTTAATAAAGTATTAATATTTTATATATAAAACGAAGTATATTATTAGAAGTGTAGACAATTCCAGTTCAAAGCTTTGAACTCAACAAAATATAATGAGAAAAAGCTGCAATATAGACCTGCCTGAGTTTCCAGTAAATTAATTAAATATAACATTTTAAATTACTTATTGCATCATAAAATTTTAAATTAATCAATTAAATTAACAAAATTCTAACTGATTCAATTAATTTTACCATTTGATTAAAAAATATTTAATCTTGATTTTACAACCTATTAATTTCAAATTTAATCCACATTAATGTTTAAAAATTTAAAAATAACACAATTTAACATAAATAATTTCAAAACTAAAAATACCGATTAAACATAAATAATAATTTATAATACAAACTAAAAAAAATAATTATTTTAAGTGAATCGGTTAATTGGGTTAATTTTCAATTAACACTAAAAAATGACTAAAAACGGTTAAAAAACCAAAAATTCTTAATTCTCTTAACTAGGTATGTTTGACATTACATTTAGAAAAAATATTTTTTGAAAAAAATTTTATATTTTTAATTTTTTAGTTTTAAAAATTATTTTTAATAAAAGCAGATAAATATATAATTTTTTTCAAAAAGCAAATTTAGAAAAAAAAGTTTATAAAAAATTAGCCAATTAAATAAAAAAATTTAAAATATATTTTTAAAATTCTCAAAACTAATTTCAAATTTCCCAACGGAAATCTACCGTAGAATTGGTCGGTCAACTCAAACTGTTCAGTTAGCTTTGCAGTTATTTAGGTTTTAACCGAAATATTCACCCTTATACTCATCTTTTTCCCTTCTTTCTTCTTTTCTCTGAAAGAAAATTCGTAGTTTTTAGTATTTCAGCACAAGTTTATTCTCTAAATTATATTTTTACCAGAGACAAGAGTTGGCAGAGGCCAAGAACCTTCCAATATATATATATATATATATATAAGGTGCTTAGGATTATTATTGAAAATTTTAAAAGCAATTTTTGAATTTTTTTATTTAATCGATTGATTTTTTTTAATTTTTTATAAACTGTTTTTTTAAATATGCTTTTAGAAAAAAATCTATTTACCTGTTTTTACCGAAAGCAGTTTTTAAAACTAAAAAAAATTAAAAATATAAAATTTTTTTTTCAAAAAATGTTTTTTTAAACGCAATGCCAAACATGGCCACGACAGTTATGTTTGTAAAAATAATTTGTGATTTTTCATTACAAAAAAATTAACTAATCCCCAACAGCTACTAATAAATATTTTTTTATAGTGTAATATTTTTATCTCTTCAATAAAATAATTTTGATTTCGTCCTGGTTTTTACCCATTGAATTTTTATTTTGATGCACATGAGTGTTAAAATAAATATTAACAAAAATATAAAATATAGTACAAGTTCATAAACTAAATATAAGAAAAACGTTATAATTCGTGGATCAAAAGAGTTTTTTTTTTTTTAATTATTATTATTTTTAAAAATACTCCAAGAGCTTCTCAAGCTCTGGATGTTCCAAGTAACTAAAACAAGTTAGAAGATAAATAAAAATGTAATTTCTTATTATTTTATAGCCCATTCGTGTTTGATGAAAACTCGGACTAAATCAATTTTTTCGATACATTATACAGAAGTTGGGTATTGAATTTATAACTTCTCATTCTTATCGCAATTAATTCACAGTAAATATACCAATTAAACTAATATTAATTACTCGGACTAAAACAACTTTAAATAATCTTGTATTAAGTTTTTTTTTTTTTAAGTGAGCTAAGATAGAAAAATCCACAAAAATCATGCATGAGCCAAGTTAAAAGATCAAAAGAAGAATGAGCAAGCACATGCGTTCTCAAATCAAACTTGTGAGCTTGGTTGGCCAAAAAAATCTGCAGCAAACTTTAAACAATCTTGTACCAAGTCATTTCTTTTTCCAAATAAAGGACCCAACCATAGTATTAATGGGTTGAATTTCAATTCTTGGATTGTCTCATCCCAATTGAAATTAAAGATAGAATGGCCCAAACACAGTCAATAAATTATAAATTACGGAAATTTTAAAAAACGACAAAAAATGCCTAAAATATTACAAAAATATTTATACTTAAAGTCAATTCAAAATATACCAAGAGTATACCTAAGATTTACTACTAGATATCTATCTAATATTTACTAGATATTTACTCAATATTTACCAGAAATCTATCAGATATTTACCAAAAATATACCCGAGATTTACTCTACATATACCATAATAAAGGTCTACTGGATATTTACTAGAGATCTATTTGAGGTTTGACCTACATCTACCAAAGGTTAATTTATCAACAACTACCAAAGATTTCGGGAGATATTGAGTATCAATGACTTCTAGGCGTATATCAAAATGCTGCTTTCCTAAAAGTGAATTTATTCTCCCTTTAGGATACAATGAAACTATAGAGAACACTTATAGAACGTGATCTCCAATTTTAATAGCCTTTGTGTATATTTTAAAAGTATTGAAAACTAGTAAGGTTCGCGATTCCTTTGAATACTAATTTGTTGTGTTTTTATAGCTTAAAATATGTTTATAAACTCCTAATAGGATTACAATAATTAATTATATCCTTTCCTAGCTTAAATTCGTGGTTTTAGATAGAGTCCAACTTAAAAAAGGAATTTCAGCACAACTAAAATTCGTGTAGGATCGCAAGTTATCGCGAAGCAATCCCAATGCTCTAGCTTCATCACCAGCATGATGACTGTCACACTCGTGACAACAATGAACATCCCTGAAAGCATTGCGAGCATGATGACTGTCGCGATCGTGATCATCATCCTTATAGGCCATCGCGGGTGTGGTGACCCTTTGATTTTGAAAATCTCTAACATTTTCCCCCCATTTTCAAAATTAACCAACAAAATATATATCAATTTTAGTACTTACACATTATATGCATAAACAATGGTATCTTAAGATTTGAACCACCATATAGCAGAATTTCAATACAACATATCATAATACAAATGTAGATAAGCTTTAAACCATATATTCAATTTGATAAGCAGAACAAAATTGAAAACATATAAATATTACACTTTTGGCTGCATAACAAATGACACTTTTATTGAGACCTTGTGTCCATATATCTTTCATGAATGCTTGAAAGCCAAGCCTTTAAGCTCATTGAAATGGCTATATTTCGCATCCACATACGTAGACATTTTCATGTAGGTACTAAATATGTAACCTAAACAAAACATTGTTTTAAAGTCTATTAAGAGATCAATTCTCAACCTCACATAACTATACAATATGAGTGTCAAGCACTGTTTTACCTTAGGATGACATAAACAACTATAAAGTGCTTACAAATCACACTAATAATGTACTTTTCTCATTGAACTTAAGACTTGATGTTGTATCAAGAGTTAAGTTGAGTTTCAATCATTGGTGATTTAAATTCAGTAGGCTTGAGACCCATCTCCCTTGATGTTTTATTCACCAAGTTTCTTAGCAATCCTTTAGTTAATGGATCTACCAAATTTTGAGATGATCTTATCAATTGGGATCACTCCATTCGAGACTAACTTTCTTACTTAACCATGTCTAGATTTGCCATTATAGACATGACTATAAGCTCTAGCAAATGTAGCTTTCACTATCACAATGGATAGATATAGGTGCAATTAGCTTAGGCCACAAAGGTATGTCATGAAGCTTATTTCTAAGCCATTCAGTTTCTTTAGCTACTGAAGCTAAAGCTATGAACTCGGTTACCATTGTGGAATCAGCTATGCAAGTTTGTTTTTTAGAAGCCAAGAAACTGCACCACTACCAAGCATAAAGATCCACCCGCCTGTAGAGGCATAATCCTCTCTATCAAAAATACAACTTGCATTTGAGTACCCTTCCATCACTGATGGATAACTATCATAACGTAAACTATGATCCATAATTTTTTTAAAGTACCTTAGAATTCTTCTAATCCCCTACCAATGCATATCACTTGGATTACTTGTGTATCTACTCATCTTTCTAATAGCAAATGCTATATCCGATCTAATGCATGTCATTGCATACATTAGATATCCTATAAACTTGGCATGTTCAAGTTGTGATACCGGGTTGCCCTCATTTTTGGACAATATCAAGCTTGGATCAAGAGGTGTAGAGGCGGGATTACAATAATAATGATTGAAGCTTTTGAGAACTTTCTCAATATAATGAGATTGTGAAAGAGATATACTTTCTCCATCTCTCACTATTTGAATGCCAAGGATGACATTTGCCTCACCCGTATTTTTCATAGCAAAATTGCTAGATAGAAATTCTTTGGTCATTTGAACTATTTCAAGATAAGTTCCAAAATCAATATGTCATCCACATATAATAACACCTTTATTTTCATTATTGAACTTGCTATCAACACACTTATCTAATTCATTAATTTTGAATCCATTAGCAAGCACAACGTAGTCAAACTTTTGATGCCATTGTTAGGTATTTGTTTTAATCCATACAAGGATTTCACAAGTCTACACACTTTGTGTTCTTGTTCAAGCATGATAAACCTATTGGATTGTTTCATATAAACCTCTTTATTAAGTTCACCATTCAAGAATGCAATCTTGACATCTTTTTGGTGAATTTTCAGCTTACTGCAAGCGTTATTAGCACTCGGATTATAGCAATCCTTGCTACTGATGCATATATATCAAAATAACCAATCTCACTTTCCATTCGTCCAAGGATCCATCAACCTTTCTTTTGGTTTTGAAGATCCATTTGTAGCCGATTGGCTTGCAACCAAGTGGAAGATCCACTAATTCTTATGTATTATTTCCAATTATGGAATCCATTTCATCATTTATAGCTTTTTTCTAGAATGTAACATCATGGGATTTTATTGCTTCCTCATATGTTTGAGGGTTTGCTTCTGTATTATAGCAATAAGATATTTGACTAATTATCGATTCTTTTGTACCTTTTACAAGAAAAATTTGAAAATCATCACCAAAATCTTTTGTTTTTCGAGCTCTTTTGCTCCTTCAAAATTCAATAATTTCTTCATCATCATTATTAATGATATCTTTCCCTTTTTTTAAGGTCTGAACCATCTCCATGTTTTGAAGTTGGTTTTGAAATTGTATTGAATCTATTTTCTTCAAAGACAGCATCATTTGATTCAATAACAGTGTTTATTGGCATTGAATCATTAGGCTCAATAACCATGAACCTATAAGCTTTAGAATTTTGTGCATATCCAATTTTCACCCAATTTCTTTCTTTTGGATTCGGGTACTTTCATAATTTTCCTACAGCCCCAAACTCTTAAATAGTTTAGGTTAGACTTCCTTTTATTCCAAAACTCATAAAGAGTTGTGTTACTTTTTTTTTCCTAGGAACTCGATTTAAGATATGGCAACCTGTTAGCATTGCCTCCCCCAATAGCCTTGGCTAAGGCCTGAATTAAACATCATTGCATTGACCATTTCCATCAGAATATGATTCTTGCATTCAGCTATACCATTTTGTTGTGGTGTGTAGGGGGCAGTAATCTTATGCACAATTCATGCACTTTCAAAGGACTTTGGATTATAGTACTGTCCCCCTCTATCTGACCTTAACCTTTTGATATAAGTCTCACAATACAATTCAACTTCAGTTTTATACATAACAAAACAATTCATGTCTTTATCTTTTGAATGCAACAAATAAACATAACAATAACTACTAAAACATCAATGAAAATCACATAATATTTCTTATTTCCTATGGTTGGAGTTGCATGCAAATCACCCACATCACTATATATAAGTTCTAACAATTTTGTTGTTCTTTCTACCTTAGGAAACCGTTTTCTAGTTATTTTAGTCAACAAGCAAGTTGTGTAATTTCTTCCTAAGTCACTTTTATGAAGATATAGCAAATGGTCTAATTTTATCATGCCAAGTCGATTATGCCATAAACATAAAGAAGAATCAACAATATAGGCAGATCTAAAAGCATTCTTATTGATATTAGAAAGAGCAATACAATTCAATTTGAAAAGACCATCACTAAGATAACCTTTACCCACAAACATTTCCTCTTTTGATAGAACAAATTTGTTTGCCACAAATACAAGCCTAAAATCATATTTGTTCAACAACTACCCGATATAAGATTCTTCCTTACTTCTAGTACATAGAAGACATTAGTCAAAATTTAAACCTTCCTAGAAGTGAATTTCAAGTCCATATTACCAATGCCTTTAACAAGGACAGTTAAAGCATTCCCCATGTAAAGAATAGTGTCATCAATAATTGGTTTCATGGTTGTGAACAAATTTTTGTTCTAACAAATGTGGCGCGTAGCTCCTGAATCAATCCACTAGGCCATCTAATCCTTAAGAAGGTTAACCCCTGAAACAACTGCAATTAGATGATCATTGCCTGTTGCATTAGAAGAGGTGGCTGCCTTTTCTTTTTCAAGCTTCTTTTTGAGGAATCGACATTCATTCTTGTAACACACTTCTTTCTTGTAAAAGAAACATTGGCCTTTCTTTTTCTTAATTTTCGGCTGACCATTGTTGTTATTTGGCCTTTTGTTTCTAGGTTTGTTTGAAAGATTTCGAGGTTTTTCTTCCTCAACCACATGCACTTTGGATATCTGACTTTCAGATTCCTTCATATTTTCCTGTAATTGTATTTCAACTTCCATACAAATTTTGTGAGCTAATTCATCACGAGTTATTTCACCCTTTTCATGTTTGAGAGTTCTTTTAAATTCTTTCCAAGATGGGGGCAATTTATCAATAATAGATGAAACAATTATGCATGAATCCATATGCATACTATGTTGAGTAAAGTGGTTAAGAATTTTTTCAATTTCAAAGAATTGCTCCATCACCGGCCTATTATCATTCATTTTATAATTAGTGAAATGAGAGATCAAAAATTTCTTACTTGTGTCTTCTTGCATATACCTTGCAGTTTGTCCCATAACTCATTTGTAGTCTTAATTGGATGATAGATATCAAAAAGGGTTGCATATGGCGTTGACATATCTCATCATTTGTGTCTCAATTTTGCCTCATTCGAGCTTGAGCCACGACTTCTGTAACGTTTGGTGATTTGGGCTTCGATCGTGCATGGCCCTAATCGGGTGCATTGGTTCTATCGGAGTCTAAATCCAAACTCATGAAAAAATCATAAATAATAAGCAAATATAAGTAGAGATATTAGTATATGAGAATTAAAAAATTGGTGGAAAAATTGGAAAAAAAAATAAAAATCACCTTAAGGACAAAATCAGTATTATCAAAATTGTTGGGAGAAAATTTGTAAAAATTAGAAAATCATGGGGTGGAAGTGGAATTTTCCATAATTAAAATTTAATCAAGATTAATTAAGTTAATAGACCAATAGGAAGAGAGATTAATCTAATTAGTGAGACCCACAAACCCTAAACTTAGTATAAATGTCAAAATTTGTGACATTTTCTTCACTTATCCAAAAAGTCATCTTCTTCCTCTTCTCCTCTCCCTTTTAGCTGACCAACCCCTCCCCAGATCCTCCATTTTCATGTTTTTTAAGCTCTTTAAAGAGTGGAAAAAAAGGGTTATCTAGAGAGAAACCAAGTAGTTAAAGAGTTTACACCATAAAAGAGGGTTAGAGAGGAAGAAAGAAAGAACAAAAGAGAAATAAGAGGAGATTTAGGCCAAGCTTGGAGATCCATCAAAGTGAGTTTATTCTTCTCAAATTCAACCTTATTGCATGTATTTGAGACCTTTATAGTTGAAAGTTGTGATTGGAATTGTTAGATTAGGGTTTGTATTGATGTTATGGAACTTGTATTGTGAGGTGCTTGTATGTTGGGGAAATGAAGGAATTAAGCCTTAAGTTATTGTAAATGATGATTTTATGACTTGAAAACTAAAAGAATAAGACTTATGAGGAGGTATTGGGGCTGCCCATTGAAGGGAAATCAAAGGGTTGGTGTTTAGAAGTGTGTAACAGTGGAAAAATGATTTGGTAATGGATGAATGTTAAAGAATGGAGGGGCTGTTTTGTTTGAATTTAATGGAGTGAGTGGCTATTGAGTATTATGAATATAAATAAGGTAAATAAAAGAAGAAATAAAAATATAGAAAATGGTAGCAAAGCATTAGGGACATTAAATATCATTATGCATAAACAATGGTTGAGTGAATTGATGGTTGAAATATTGTTTATTTTGTTAAAGCCAAATAAGTGGGTAAAAGAGTGTCCATCAAGAGGCGGATAAATAAAAGAAAAAGACCACCTAACAAATGAGTAAAAGTGAAGAAAAGAGGAGTTTGGAGCTGCTTATGTATGTGCTTTTTTGATAAAAATCTTGCATGCCTTAATATATATGTAATATTGTGTATAATATATGTTGATCCATGTGGATTGCAATGTAGTATATTAAATTATTGTCCTTTTAATTTTGTGGCATAATGGTATGAAATATTAGGTTTTATGATTGTATTTATAATTTATAAATTTTGGGTATAGCATGAGTACATATGGTTATGAAATTGATTAGTTTGCAATGAAGTCAATTAGTGCCCTGTTACACAAGCACTAGAACAACCTTGACAAAATAAATCATAACTTAAGATGTTGTAATCAAATTGGTATGAAACTAATTGGATATGATAGTTAACACATAGTGCTAAAAATGTGATGAATAACATAAGTTGAAATTCAGTTGGTAACTAGGTTGAAAATTGCCCACAAAATTTCCGACATAAGTGAATCAACAAAATTCTAGGGTAAAAATTTAGTGAATACTACTCAGTAATTTGACCATAAATTTTGATAGAAAATTCGAATTCTAGTGATTCTTTTTGCAAAATGAATTAAGACAATAAACTAAAAATTCATAGAAGATCATAAGGTTAGAATCAGACTAAAAGTAGGTTGAAATTGAGGCCCAAGCCTAGGGCCAAAATCTACCATGACTTGAAAATTTGTATTTTGGTAATTTTTATATGGTGTAAATTTTGTATATCATTAGCTGGAATTTTGGTTCATGTGATCATGTGATCATATGGACATATGATATATATAATTTACTTGTGGAAAAAAAATATAATAATAAGTTTGTAGTAATGAAAAATGTCAAAGTCCGAATATACCTATCCTTAAATTAGAATAGTGGATAATTTGACATGTCAATTTTGAAAAAAGTAAATAAATAACAAAATGTGCGCAACAATTATTATTAAAAGGTCGGTAATGATACTGTATATAAAACCGGTGATAACATTACTTAAAAAGCCGATAAGACACTATTAAGAAATTGAAAATGGCAAATTCATATTTCTATTATTGAGTACAGACCCAGGTGTTATGAGCTTGACTAAAATAAGAATAAATGTATCGAATAATTTAATTTACTAGTAGACTTTTTGAGTATGTGGGTATGCTAAAGAATTATTTAATTATTTGGTGAACATGTATGTTTTGATTGAAGAATGTGTATGTGTTGATTGATGAACTTGTAGGTTAAAGATAATGAACCTATAATACATGTGCATGAATATTTATATAAATGTATGTATATAAGATTTTTATCATATAAAGCACCACTAAACTAGTAGCTTAATACGAGTGATTTTTCTTCGCATAGAATTTGTAGAATTAGAAGATTAGACGAGCTGTTAGAAAAAGAGAGAACCCAATCCAAAAAGCAACTTAGAGCTATAATTATTTTTTGTATATTTTGTCAAAAATCTCGTAATAATTATTTAAAACTTTTTGTCATGTAGATTAATGGGGTGTATAAAGCAGTTATATTATGTATAATTATATTATAATCATATGTTTAGTTACAAAATACAGTTTATGAAATTTGGATTGTGATAAAAAGAAATAATAATAATTGGATATATGTATGATTCAAAAATATACATAATAAAAAAAAATTCAAGTATTTTAATAAATACAGTTAAACGAGTAACATTCATTTACATTGCTAATCTAGAGGGGAGTAAGGGAGTGTTACAATTTTATACTCCTCTTCAGCTGGTTTAGCAGTATTGAGAACGTAGACAACTTAAATTGTTACCAATAGAAAGTGGACTTATTTATGTCATTTTATGAAATTTCTACAATCGAATTATTCTAGGTTGACAATGTTGGTTGTTAAGTCCCTTAGAGAAGTCATTAATACAAGCCAAAATTTACTTTTAGATTGTTGGGGTGGATTTTGGGAGATATTGAGTATCAACGATTTTTAGGCGTGTATCAAAATGCCACTTTTCTGAAAGTAAATTTATTCTCCCTTTATGATACAATGAAGCTACAAAAAGCACTTATAGAACATAATCTTGAATCTTAACAGCATTTGTATATATTTTGAAAGTATTGAAAACTAGTAAGGTTTGCGATTTTTTTGAATACTAATCTATTATGTATTTATAGTTTAAAATACATTTATAGACTCCTTATAAGATTAGAATAATTAATTCTATCATTTCCTAACTTAAATTTGAGGTTTTAGATATAGTTTAACTTGAAAAAGGAATTTCAGCACAACTAAAATTTGTGTAAGATTGCAGGTCATTGCGAGGTGATGACCATCATGCTCGTGACAGCGCCAAGCAATTCCAATGCTCCAGTTTCATCACAAGCGTGATGATTGTCATGCTCATGATAATAATAAATATCTCTGGAAGCATTACGAATGTGATGATTGTTGCGCTCGTGACCATCATCCTTATAAGTCATTGCTGGCGTGATGACCATCACGCTCGTGATACCTATAATTTTGAAAATCTTCAACAGTTGTGACTTGTGAGGATTGCGGCAGAAATTAAAAAGAGTGTAAACTTGAAGTTAGGATTTTCATTTGATATAGCTATATATTTATTGATTTTTATTTAATTATATATTAATAAAACTGAATATGTATAACAAGTATTAGGGTTGGCTTTGTAGTAAACATCTAACTTATCACTCCTGTTAGTTTCTTTTTTTTTTTCATATAGCATATACATTTTTTATATTATATATATTATAATTGGGTTTGGATAGTAAGTAATATCTGAACCTGTGATAAGTAATAATTTCATTATCTAAATTCATTTCAAAATTTTAATAGAATTATCCATCATGTAAGTCTAAAAGAGTTTGAATGGACACGGCACAAAGATCAAACCCATTGACAATCCTAGTAAGGAGTGTGTTTCAGTCTTAGAGTTCATCAGTTTGCTGGCGGTTTCGATGGGAGATCATGGAAATATTAGTTTGAAGAGTTGAGGAGCCAATACATTCATCTTCGTCCAGCTCACAATAATTGCCATATATATTTGAAAATAAAAAATTAAAAAAAATGGTAAAAATAAAAATAATTTAGATAAAAATGAAAAGAAAAAAAAAGATTTATAAAATAAAACTTAAAACACTATAATTTGTGAAATTTTCTCTATAAATTATTAATGTACGTCTTCAAGTATTTTGGGCTCAAATCCACCGACCTTTCCAAAATTTTAGAATACAGTTTGTTATCATCTTGGAAAATTTACTATGTTGACTAAAATCGCAAAGTTTTTTCAATTTTACCAATAAATTTTTTATATTTTTATTCTTATTTTATGTTTTTTTATTTTTTTAAAATATTATATTTTATTATGTATTTAATTTTTTTTATTTAATTAAGATATAAAATGTTTATTTTTTACATTTTAAACATATATTAAGAATTTTATTAGGGCCAATATTTATCTTTATGCATGTATTTATTTATTTTTAATTATTATTTAATTAACTTAATTAGAAAAAAATATAAAATTGAATTTAATTAATTTAATTATCAAATTAAACTCTGGACAGACCTTAATTACAAAAAAATATATGTAAATTTATATTTAATTAATTTAATTAAAATTATTTACTTTGGTAAATCTTGAGTAGATTCTTGGATAAATTTAGGGTAAACTTTGATAAATCTTGAGTAAACTTTAGATAAATTTTAGATAATTCTTGAATAAAGTTTATGCAACTTTAATTTTTATTAATTTTTTAATAAATATTGGGCAAATTTTGGATATAACTTGAGTAATTTTAAGTAAATTTTTTTAAAATATTTTGTAACTTCAATTTTCATTAATTTGTGGTAAATATTAGATAAATCTTGGATAAATCTGGAGTAAATTTTAATAAATCTTTAAATAAATATTGTGTAAATTCAACTTTCATTATTTTTTTTAGTAAATATTAGATAAATATTTGGTATAATTTGAGTAAATTTTAAATAAATTTTTGAAAAATATTTTGTAAATTCAATTTTCATTAATTTATAATAAATTTTAGGTAAATTTCGGGTAAATTTTGAGTAACTTTTGGATAAATTTTGATAAATTCTTAAGTAAATCTCGTGGAAATTCAACCTTCATTATTTTTTTTAGCAAAATTAGATAAATATTAAATGTAATTTGAGTAAATTTTAAGTAAATCTTTGAAAATTTTTTTATAAATTCAACTTTCATTAATTTGTGGTAAACCTCAGGTAACTATTGGGTAACTCTTAGGTAAATCTTAATAAATTTTTATGTAAATCTTGTGTAAATTCAACTTTCATTATTTTTTTAGTAAATATTAGATAAATATTGGATATAATCTGAATAAACTTTTAAGTAAATTTTTGAAAATTTTTTTGTAAATTCAATTGTCATTAATTTATAGTAAATATTGGGTAAATGTCGAGTAAACTTTGGATAAACAGTAATTTTGAATGATTTTGATAAAAAACTTTAAACACTCTATATTTTAAAAAAAAAAACTTTATAAAATAATACTTTTACAATTATCTTCTAGTATTTTTATAAAATTCTCTTTTTATTCTTATGTTACTTTCGCTGGCATTATCAACTTCTATCTTCCTTTATATATATATATATATATATTTGTATTTTTCCTTATAACGCCGGGAACAGCCGCAACCACCATTTTATGACAGTGACGGATCCAAAAAAAAATTTTATGAGGCGGTAAATCTATAAAATAGTAAATTATAAATAATATTTATTATAATATTTAAAATTCTAAATTACAATTTATTAATATATGAAAAAAAAATTATAATATTTTTTTACAAATTTTTATATTTTGAAAGCAATTTATAATATATTAATCGCTAATATTTAAAAATAAAGTCTTTACTGTAAAAATGACTAAACATTAAATGAAGTTAGTAGAATATGATAATAAATAAAATTAACTACAATATAAAAATTAAAATTATAAACTAAAAACTTATATACTGTGAATTGAAACAAGTCAAAAAAATATAATTAGAAAATTTATACTTTATATTTGAAATCTGAATAAAATATTGATAAATTGAATATTTGAAAATACAATTTTATATATTTATATTTATTAATATTATTATTATTATTATAATATAAGGGAGTTTTTAATTTTTTTTTGGGTGTTTGGGTGGCAATTCACCGTGTAGATCCGCCATTGCCCCATAAGCAGCGAAACCAGAACATAAGTATATATATATATAAACCACCAGCCGCTGGTCCTTCAAGAAGTTCAAGAACAACCACGCAGCCACCATTGATTGCCACAAAAGACTCATCAAGAATTATTAGTATTATCATCATATTTGCTATCTTGCTTCTTTTTTTCCCCCTTTCTTAAACAAGTGATTGATTCAAAAATTCAAGACCTTATACTCTTAATCATCAAAATAATTAAATCATTAAAGTTATATTTTGCAAGACGATAAATAGAAGTTCATCTGTCTATAATATAAACTGAATTCGTCGGAAATAACTAATTTCAGATTTGAATTCCATTAAATATTTCATTGAACAAGGGTTAATACGAATAAATTCCAATTAAAAATAGCTTCATATGTAAAATAAATAAAAATATCTAAAGTTTTTTTTTTTATTTTTTAAAGAAAAAGGTTGGGGCGGGACCCAAAAACCAGCTCAAACTTATCTCTCTATAGTCAGAAATCCATCCTTTTAAACTGGACAGGCACCCTTTGCCTTTTCCAACCTCTTTTATTTCTAAATTCATTACCTTTTCCTTTTCTCAATAATATTCTCCCATTTTCATTTCTCCTTTTCATGCCGCCCAAAGCTCCTTTATTCTCTGCTTGTTTCTAAATTCTGACACGCACATTCGCAGCTTTTTTCCTTAACAGGTTCTTCCCCAAGCAGCCCACTTTCCCTCCAAACAAACATTCCATTCCAGTTCATTATTCCTTTCCTTCTGAACCAGACTACACCACTCACTTACTTTCCAGCCAACAACAAGGCAGAAAATAACAAAGCTAGTGAGAACAAATGGCAGAGTTTGATTATCAACAACTTGTCAAAGCTACTGAAGCTTTCTCTCCATCAAGGTTGATAGGTAAAGGTAGCCATGGATCAGTCTACAAAGCTACTTTACTTCAAGAAAACAAGATTCTTGCTATCAAGAAATCATCTATCGGTTATGATCATGTTTCCATTGACAACTCCAAGAAGCTAGAGAACGAGATATCTGTATTATCATCACTTCCTAAAAGTCCATACATCATAAACTTTCTTGGAACCAGTAGTAGTAGTTATGGTGATGATGATGAGAACAAGAGCAAGCTCCTGGTCATGGAGTTCATGCCTAATGGATCACTCTACGACTTGTTGCATGCTGCTAAAACGCCACCGTCCTGGCCTAAACGAGTAGAAATTGCTCTACAAATCGCTAGGGCAATCCAATTCCTCCATGAAAGCAAGCCTTCTGTTATCCACAGAGATATCAAGTCAGCTAACATTTTATTTGACTCGGGTTGGAATGCAAAGTTGGCGGATTATGGACTCGCGGCCGAATCGTCGAGTCATCAAACGAGTCAACCCGCAGGAACAATAGGGTATATGGACCCTTGTTACACTATCCCTAGCAAACTAAGCACTAATAATGATGTTTACAGTTATGGGGTAGTTTTGTTGGAGATCATAAGCAGAAAAAAAGCCATTGATGTTACTAAGGAACCGGCTTCAATAGTAGAATGGGCGACACCACTAATCGACAAGCGTAGGCTAAGAGAAATTTTTGACACAAGAATTGGGTTGCCACCCGCATTCATGGAGGGCACGGTTAGGCATTTGCTATACATGGCTGCACGTTGTGTGTCACTGAAGGAAGAAAGTCGGCCATCAATTGGAGATATTGTAATGGGAATGGATAGTTGCTTGGTTCAAAGTCAAAGGGTAAAAGTAGTACCGAGTTGGCCGAGTCTTATCAGAAACTTAATCCTAATAAGAAGGCAAAGAAAATTTGCTAAGAAATGGCACAAGGGAAAATTTGAAGAATATGGTGATATTTCAAAAGGGAAGGTTTTGTTAATGGAGATATTGGCTGACATTACTCTTAAATAAATAAATGTATATTTTTGTAAATTCTGAGGGTTGTGCAGCTCTATCTATAACTAAGGGCTCGAACTAAAAATATGCAGTTAATCTGAAGAGTTCGGTTCAATTCATTGACATTTGTTTGATATTTAATTCCTATAAAATTATAGGAAAATGCAGGGCATGATTCCAAACAGAAGATTCTGAAGAGTTGGTGGGTGAGGAATATATTCGTTGCCTTGTCATTCTATTTTGATTTGCACGTCTACCTATGTTTTTGCTTTTGTCATATAATATTAATAATTACAATCTTTATTAGTCATATATGTTTGATTTATTTGCTCCTTTTACCTAATTATTCTTTTGGATTTATTTTTTATGCTTGTTTTAATTGATACAAATATCATACTTTTAACAACTTATATCATTGATTATAATCTATAGTTAAATTTAAATAATTGAAGGATGTCAATGTGGTTTTATTGTTTACACAAAGATACTGCATGTAAATGAATTGTCGCACAATTTAATTAGCGATCTCAAATTTAAATATTAAATATATAATTATTTTAAAAATTTTAAAAAATTATTTTACTACTCTCTAAGTCCTATTAATTTATGGGTGAACCTAAAACTACAGTTTTGGGCTTGGCCATGATATCTGGCTCTCTGACAGAGGAAATCACCGAACCGGGCGGTTCGTTTCGGTTCAAATCCCGATTCAGATTCCAAACCATAACAGACTAATCCGACATGAACAAAAAGCTCGAAGCTTTCCACCCGTTTTGTTTCTTACACTTCCAGTAACGTCCCTAAATTCTCTTTCCCTCATAAAATTCGAACCCTAATTCTTGTTCTGAAACAAATTCGACTGGCCAACTCTAAATATTCTCCACCGCTTCACATACCTCTCTTTTGATTAAGCAAAACAAAGAGACAGGGGTCAATGGAGACCCAGTTTACCCACAATTTATTTGAGAGACGCCCCATTTTCAAATCGAAGGCTCCTTCCGTTAAATGGTTCAAAGAGTGGTAATTTATCTTCAACTTTCTGGAATTTTATATTAGTTTTGTTTTCTTTGGGTCTGATTATCGTTTCTGTTACTGTTTTAGTTGTAGTTGTTGATTGTCAAGAAGCCTTCTCACAATTCAGTCAAAAAAATTGATGAAGTTAAAAAGTTGCAGTGTTGCTTACAATGGGCAAAGTTAGAATTTAAACATCACCAAGTGTATTTCTTGTAATTTGGGCAAAATTAAGCAAAATTTTAGAAGACAGAAACCAACATTAAAGACTGCTGTCTTTTGCTCCCAATGGGCAAAGTTAAAATTTTGAATTTGTATTTCTTGTACTTTGGAGGCATTAAGCTAAAATATTTTGGTCGAATTGACACGGTTAGGGTCTGGTTCTTCTGGGTTACTGCTAGCTTAATTGAGTTTTTACGAGGTCAGTTTTTTGAGTTTTTCTTTTAGCTGTTTGTTTGGTTGCCGAGGTAACTCAATTGAGGAAAAGGGAACAGAGAGGCGAAGTGTCTGTTCTGATTTTAGGCACATTTTATAACTGTAAGGGACCATTTGGTACATGGGATAGCTTAGTTAAGCCATAGAATTAATGGCTAATCCCATGTTTGGTTCAAAAAAATATATTTGGCTTAGTCATTCCATGGTCTTATTAAATCCGTAGAAGGAGGATTAGTTAAAACCTACCTCCCTCCCCCTTGTCTTAAGTGATCTTTATCTAATGGGATTACTAATCCCTACATTATAAAATTATAAATTCTAAACTATCCCTTATGTAGTTGGGTTATTATAGAGATTCTTTTTCTTTTTTGCAGTTTCTCGTATTATTATTTTTTTCTTTTTTAGGAAACTTCCTTAATTTTTTATGGTAAATACAATCACACCAATAAATATATAAATACATTAAATGTAATATAAAAGCTTAGTGTCAAGAGAAGAAAATAGATTTTAGGCATTGTTATTTATAATTTTCCAACCATTGTATTTTTTTGGACGATTTCTAGTCATAAACAGAATATCCTTTTACTGATAATTAAATTGTTTTTAGTTTCTTTCTCTCTAGATTAACACTAGTCAGTAATATATATATACAAAAAACTTGCTATAAAAATGGCAATTCAAACTCAAATCCAAAGTTAGTGTAGCAATGATTGAGAATAATAACGAATAAAAAAAAAATCAACAGTTTTTAAATATAGGGTAAAGGATATTTAAGTAATTTACTTATTTTACTAATTTATCTCATTACTTAAACCATCATACCAAATATGGAATTACAAACTTGGATTAGCTAATATTAGGATTAAAATATTTATACCAAATAAGGGATAACTTAACTAATCCTAAGGTTTAATTAAACCTAGTATTAATACTAATCCTATGGTTTAAACAATCTGTGCACCAAACGGACTGTAAAATAGCTAAAGGTAAAAGTGAAAAAAATGAAAGAAAAATAAACAGTAGAAAGCAAGAAGAAGTGAGAAGTCACTTCGCTGTATTTGTTTTTCTTGTCCAATTAACCAAATCAAAGTTGAGCATAAAAATTGTAATTGAACCTTGAATATTTGATACCATTCCAAGTTATTTTTGTTTCTCCGTTCATGATATTTTGCTCTGTGCAATGTTGTTGTCAAAGGTGTGAATATTTATTCGGGGCTTCCTTGTATGGTTTTCTAGTTTGGTTTTGGAAAATGCTTTTAATCTGCCAATACCTTTTTTAGGGTGCCCCAAGATGTTGTGGCAACTGGTGGGAAGTGTTTTCTTTTTAAATGGGTAACAGGTGAGTTGCATCTATTTTCAACAATTTTTTTTTATCAGGTCTACTTGTCTCCTCTCCTCTATTCATGGTTTCAAATTTAGAAATGCTCTTTGCAAGAATGGTCTTAGAATTTATGTTGGAAGCAAAGTTTTTAAGTACTTATCTTTCTAGTGCCTGGATGTTCTATTATGATCTCAATTTGATGTGTAAGCATGTCTAATGCATATATTTATGAAGGTCCGATTACAAAATTACATGTTCATGCCTTAGTTTTGAGATAAATATCAAGATATTTGAAGTCAATTAAATAATGATGTTGCAATCATATGCCAAAACAAATAAATAAAGTGTTACATACATTCCTCTGTCTCTCTCCCTCCCTCGCTCACTCTCTTTTTTCCTTGGTATCTGATCTTATATTTGTTATCTAAACAAACTGGGAAGCAATTTACATTGGTAGATACGTAAATGTTTGTGAAAAATAGGATATTAGCTTTTCTTGCCCCATGTCTGTGGTGTATGGTTAATGATTGGAAGTCTGCATTGTTTATTATGTAAGCTTGCCAAATCTTGAGTTATCTGGAAAATTTGAAATCACAACATTAGCTTGAAGAACTGAAAGTTGGAAGTAAAAGTTTATAGAAAATTTAGATACCTAGGGAATAAAAAGTTAAGGGTCTATTTGGTGAAGCTCAGATTAAGGCTTTGTTGATGAAACAAAGATGACTCCCATGAAAGACGCTGAAGTATACTATATTGTGCTCAAATGCTTCCCTAAAAGTTTTCTGTTAGCTTTTAGTCAAGACCTTATGATGGGTTTTATAACGATATGAAGTCAACAAGTGTATTTCAACATTCTCTTCTAATTAAGTTACGTAGACTACCAATATGTATAACCATACTCCTATATAAGAGAAGTATCTTATGATATTTTCATTGCAGCTATACATTTAAGATCCACTATGATTTGTTTACAGAAGGAAAAATTGTATTTGATCGAATCTTCACATTTTAAAATATTTTTACTTTTAGGGTCTGAAATGCAAATTGTGTTTCATATTTTGATTGCTGCTCTTCATTTTATGCTGTATATGGTAGAGAGAAAGGAAATTAGGAAAGAAGCTGAATCCATTGATGAACATGAACTGGTTGCATTAAATAAGAAAATGTGTCCACATTTTATAAACTCAAGGTACATATCCTTTTTTTATCGTTTTGTTTCAAACAGTCAAAGCCTTAAACAATGTCCATTTGGTATTTAGTTTTATGGGTTTTTCATTCAGTTTTGAGAGGGCTTCTGGGATTGATGGATAAGGATGAACCTATAGAGAGCTCCTTTAAAGGAACTTTCATTTAAGACTTTTAATGTTTGATTTGACCCAACTCTTCCTTCTGCTGTTATACATAGAAAACCAATTGAAGGCCCTGAAGGAGAAAGCAAAAGAATCACCGGCAGCAGAGCCAGAACCAGAACCTACTACTGAGGTTCTTTTCCTTTGCAGTTTTGAAGGCTGTGGAAAAACCTTCATAGATGCTGGTGCTTTGAGAAAGCATTCTCATATTCATGGAGAGAGACAATATGTTTGCCACTATGAAGGATGTGGGAAGGTTTCAAAATTAATTCATTTTAATTTTTCCCAAGGATATTGTGGCTGTTTAATTAGGCCAAGAGAATTGAAATATACTTCATGATTTCAAAAATCTTGTTTTGCTATTATGCTTTTTCTACTCTTGTATTTTGGTGTACGAATGTTAATATTGTTATGCCTTCCTGCTGCAGAAATTTTTGGATAGTTCAAAGTTGAAAAGACACTTTCTAATTCATACAGGGGAAAGAGATTTTGTATGTCCTCATGAAGGCTGTGGTAAGGTGATCAATCTAATTACCCCAAACTTTTTGTCTTTTCTGCTTGCCTTTTTCTTTTCTTTTGGAATCTAATGAGGATTTCTATATTCTTCCACCAACATGAATATTGGTGATTCTTGTGAGCCAGAATCATATCTTCCGGTGTCATTTTTCATTCCGGTTATGCTGTATTTTTGTTAACCAGAAAAATTGTTGCATTTCCACATTCTGATCTTGATTGCCCAAATAAGTTACTATTTATCAATCAACTTGTTGTTTTTCTATATTTCAAATCAAATTAAAACTTAACTATAACATGTATTTAGAATATATTCCACATGGAAGCTGTATTAGATTGTGAAAACTTGATCTCATATGCGTGTGAATGTGTTGCTGTTGTGTTTTTCTTTTCTCCCTTTTAAGTCATTCTGCAGAAATGGACATGAAATCATTGTTTTGGTTTGGTGTGGCAATCTTATATTATTGTGTTTCACATACTAAAGATGTTAGCTTTACTTATCTTGCGTGTGAATGCACTTACTTTCAATATTCATGTCTTTTTTCATTTTGATAATTGGAACTGCAGGCATTTTCCTTGGATTTTAACCTGAGGTCACATATGAAAACACATTCACAAGAAAACTACCATATTTGTCCGTATCCAGAATGTGGAAAGAGATACGCTCATGAATACAAGCTGAAGAATCACATTGCAGCTCACCATGAAAAGGCTAGTTTTATTCCTTTCATGAATAGTGCTTCTAAGTAACAATATTTTGTTCTACAGGAAACACAATGATGATTAAATATTCAAGGATTTTTCCGAACCAAACCAAGCATTATGCAAGAGATAAATTTCCCTCTTTTAAAAAAAATCTTTACATTTTGTCGGTATACCTTCTCAGCGGCACCACTTATGGAAGTAAAGATAGGTAGTAAAGGACTCTAGATGGCTTTTCATCAGCATCCAGCACCAAAATTCAGCCATCAGATTTGTAGTACTGAATCTCTTCCAGTTTAATGTGGAGGATCAGCCTTTTTCATTCTTCATAAATTTTACTGTCGTTGGTCTTGAAGCCTTTATCTTGTCATGCTTTATTTTTACGGACTCCAAATTTGGGCCACCACTAGACAGAAATCAGGAACAAAAACAAGAAATGTAAACTTGCATGAAAAGTGCGACCCTAATGTTTAAACATTTTATATGTCAGCATAGCTAGAGATCCAAGTGATTAATAATGTCTAGCGGCTATTAACACAATTCTCCAAATAGCATTAATCATAGTTATCAGGAATCTATTTTTCAGATTTCTTTGTTGAAGGTTATGTTTCGAACTGTATTCCTAATATTTATAGGGTTATAAATGTCTCTTTTATTTCATGCTTCTATTTAGCCGCAGCGTCTCTTATATGCTATTTTCAACAGTATGTTCTTCTGTACATTATAATAATTTGAATCTCAGTATCTCCATCATATTGCAGCAATCAATTGCAGAAACAGTGAAATATGCTACCCCTCCCGAGAAGATAGCTAAAGTTACCAAGCCCGCTACAGGGGCCTATGGTTCTGCTTCATCAGACCGTCCTTATGCTTGCCCTTATGATGGTTGTATGAAGGCCTACATACATGAATACAAGCTTAAACTCCACCTGAGAAAAGAGCATCCTGGCCATATGTCGGACGAGAATGCTGAGCATGTCTCACCACATGCAGACAATGAGATGGATGAGGCTAGTGATCAAGATGCTTATGCTGATAAGCGTGTTAATGGAAAAACCCAGAAACGCAGCTGGGCCAAGCCAAACCTGAAGATGCCTCCTTCGAAAATGACGCGACGAAAAGGCTCTAGTCCATCTCTTGCCACTATGAACATGGTGAAAAAACCTTGGCCAGTTAAGGAAGATACTTATGAGGAAGAAGATAGCGAGGAAACTGAGGAGGAGGATCGTGACAATGCAGATGATGGATGGAGAGATGGAGAAAACAATGAGGATGATGATGAAGAGACAGAATATGAAGACTGAAGATCAAAGCCTGATCAGAGTGCTTCATATTCCCTCCACACTCGCACTTCCATTTTCCCCTTCCTGTATTATAGTATTTTTTTTTTCTCTGTTTACTTGAAATAATGCTAAAAAATTGAAAGAGATTTGTAATTTTCAGGCAATGATTATTTCAGTCCCCTCTTTAGCAAGTGGAAAATTTTGCTTGTCTCCAGTTTTTCTTCCATTTTATTAAATAAGGAGAAAAATGTCTGGCAAAAATACTCCGACTCAACACTTTGGAATTAACTTTTTATTTCTTTTTCTTGGTACAACACATTGAAAAAGCCAATATTTAGAGAATAATAATTAAGATTTATATGTTTATTTATTTGAAGAAGCGAAAGAAATAATTTTTTTTATAGGAATACAAATAAATTAAGATATTTTCTCCAAAAAAAAAACCGCACATTTAAACAAAGTTTCTAGTGTAGGATTGAGGGATAAATGTATAAATATTACTATAAAATTTGTCATTTTATTATAGTTTGATATTAAAATTTTTAATTATTGCATATGGATAACAAAATTTTTAAAAATATTACATACTTCAGTCAAATTCTAATTAAAAAAAAAATGTAATATATTAATCTGCTGAAGTGGCATATCAATTAATTATAACATCATTTTATTTGATTAAAATTTTAATTTAAATACTAAATTATAATATTTTTAAAAATTTTAATACCAATTTATAATAATTAAAAAATTTAGTAATTATTTATAATAAAATTATAAATTTTGGTATCATTTTTACATTTATTCCGAGACCAATCAAACCAAATAATCAAACAGCCTAAGCGGTGACGAAGGCACGGGTGAAAACCAAAGAAAAGAAAGAATTTTTACTCCGCGATAGAGGGGAAGCTCACTCAGTCAAAAATGGCAGCCGCTTCTTCTTCTGTATCAACCTTGTCGGTGACGGAGGAGGAGCTGACGCTGACTGTGAAGTGGAGTGGCAAGGAGTACACTGTCCGAGTCTGCGGCGACGACTCGGTTGGTGAGTTGAAACGCCGTATTTGCGAACTCACTAATGTTTTGCCTAAGCGCCAAAAGCTTCTCTACCCCAAAATTGGTAATAAGCTCGCCAACGACTCCGTTTTGCTCTCGCAGCTTCCCCTCAAATCCTCTTTAAAGATGACGATGATTGGGTTCAATTCTCTCTCTCTCTCTCCATTTTTTATTTTGAGTTTTGTTTGGGTTTCTCTGTTGTTTGTTACTCTCTTGATTAATTTTTTGTTTGTGTTGTATAAAATTGAAGTTAAAAATTCTGTTGCTTACAAATTGTTTTTTCTTATTCTTTGCCTCTGTGATGATAGTTTCTTTTGATAAGAGAGTAAATGAAGGGTTTTTGATGAGTTGGTTCACAGTTTTGTAAATTTAAGAATTCTTAACTAAAATTGGATTTTAAAATTAGAAGCACTAGTATAGGGATGCACCTCCTGCGTTGTGGAATATGCTGGAATATTTAATGTTTACTGCAAAGAATATCGGCAAATTGCTCGGGCTTTATGCATTTTTCAATTTGTTCGCCTATGTCATACTATGATTCATAGCTTCAGCAATTAGTTCCTGCATTTGTATAAATAAATCAGTTTGAAGTTGAAATTTTGGTATTGATAATGCAAAATGACATTTAAGTTCTAGTCTTGTTAGTTTGCTGGTTTGGTCTTTTGAATTTAGAAGCTCCTTGAAATTGATAGCACAATCAACTAAATTTCCAGAACTGTTGAAGACGATATAATTGTGGATCGAGTGGACTCTCCAGAGATCATTGATGATTTTGAACTTGGTCAAGATGAAGCTGTTGACATTAAAGATAAGGAAGTAAATAAGCAAAAATTAAGAAGGCGTATAGATCAATACAAGGTCAGACATAAATATTGACTTTTTATTCGAATATTTTGCAAATAAATGTTTATTCAGGCAAGTGTTGTGGTGGGAGAAAGGTTAAAATGGCATAGAATTGTTCCTCTGATTGAATCTTTGGGGGGCAGGGGGATTCTTTAAGGTTATGCATTTATTATTCATCTTGTTAAAGGTGTTGGTTGAAGGAACTGCTTCAGCAGAAGAGTATTTCCTAGTTGAGTTGGAATAGTTCCATACCAATAGCATGAGACACCTTGCTTTTCATCCATTCGGTCTTGTAGCTATGATTTCCATTTGTTTTCAGTTGTCATTCAACAGCATGATTGCCCGTAATGGGAAGCTATCATGTGTTTAGTGTGCCTAGGCACATCTAGTAAGAAGTTTTGACTAAATATAGCTTGGCAATATTACTGGCATTAATTTATGGGCATGATGTGATGCTTTTTCTTACACAGATAGCTCCTGATTGTGCCTTTTCATTTTATGTCGGATTGTAGATTGAACTTCGGAATCCATGTCGTGAAGGGAAAAAACTGCTTGTTTTAGATATTGATTATACCCTATTTGATCATCGCTCCACAGCAGAAAACCCACTTGAACTAATGCGGCCTTGTAAGTAGTTTACTTATGACAAGTTAAAGTTCATATTCTTTTGTATGATATTGTCTCTAACAACATTATGTTCTTCAGATCTTCATGAGTTTCTCACAGCTGCTTATGCTGAGTATGATATTATGATATGGTCTGCAACCAGGTCAGATTTCCATTATACCCTAGACTTATATATGTGTGGTCCTGGTTGTTTGTTATAACCTCTCCCCTCTACCTACCCACATTCCCCTATGGACACGTGTGCAGAATTTAAAGGAAACTTGTATCATATAACAAATGTGGCTGTTTGTTAGAGCCCTTCCCCCAAGCACTCAACTATTTCCACCTGCTATGGAAGTGTTTGTTTATGAAAATTCTCTTATTTGTCCCAGTTTGGTCATGTGTGAATAAAACTAGAGCTTGTGTTCCATACATTTTTCTAGTGCTTGGCATGGTTGGAAAATTAATCAAAATGTTTTCTTCAACTAAGTCATTTTTAAAGAAAATGGAATTCATTTTCCAAACACTCACACTCTTGAAAAGGAAAGAATCTTCAAGAGAAACTATATATGCATATACTGTCTAGTCTGTTGACAGTTGACTGTCACCAACCATTTTTAACCATCACTTATTATTGGCTAGCAAGCCTAACATCATTCATGGTGACCAGCACAATTTATCCTCTTTTATGATTCTCTTCCATTGCTATACTCTTCTTCACTAAAAGAATTATCTGAATTGCAGTGTATTTCAAATTTCAGAACTTGTAAAATTGATGTCCAAAAGAAAAGGTTGAAAAATTGAACATTTTAAAAAATGTCAATTGCATAGGGTCTAAACACAAAATTCTGTGTAGAAAGTATTTCCACAGATATTATTATATGTGAAACATATAAAGCCTAACCGCATAATTGTTTCCTTGGAGTATTAATTGTATGACATTCTGTTAAGCCCAAAATGATGGTTTTCAGTATCAGTTTTGCCCAACTTCCATTTTGAGTTTTGATTTATTAAGTTGTTTCTTCTTACTTCAAAGAGTTTTGGCATATTTTGTGATATGAATGGAAAATCTTCAGTTTGGATACAATGATATATATAAAATAATTCATTAATGTATCTCATTCCCACAGCATGAAGTGGGTTGAATTGAAGATGGGACAGCTAGGAGTTCTCAACAATCCCAACTATAAAATCACAGCTCTTCTAGATCATCTAGCAATGATTACAGTTCAATCAGATTCTCGGGGGATCTTTGACTGCAAGCCACTGGGATTGATTTGGGCTCAGTTCCCAGAGGTGCAAATTTTTGGGATAAACCTTAAATTTTTCTTTATGTTTTATTAGTATGTTCACTTATGTTTAAGAGTTTATGGACCTTATAGAAACAGAATCTTTTTTCTCGTGCTTAAATTATGAAGCCAGGTTGTCAATTTTCAAGGTGGTACCATGCTAGTGAAATGTGGAAACTAACTTTACCTAGTAAATGACTTTAAATCTGCTACGGATCTATAATATTACATATTAATCATGTTCCAACTGCTATGAAACATAAGTTTCTCCATTTCAAATGATCAGCATATCTATTTCAAAATCTTCCATATAATGTAGCATTGGAACTTTTTGCAACTTTTATGTGAAGGAATGCCTTTTGACAGATCATCTTTTGTTTTTTACATTTCAGTTTTACAGTTCAAAAAATACTATAATGTTTGATGATCTGCGAAGAAATTTTGTCATGAATCCACAAAATGGCTTGACAATCAAGCCATTCAGGAAGGCTCATGCAAGCAGAGATAGTGATCAGGAGCTTGTGAAGCTCACCCAGTACTTGCTTGCCATTGCGGAACTTGATGATATAAGCACCCTGGATCATTCAAACTGGGAATACTTTCCTGATGACAATACAAAAAGGCGCAGGCATTTGTGATTGACATTAACAAGCTTGGAAACATTAACTCTGGCGTGTTGAGGTACTTTTCTGTAATTTTTATGGTTCCCTTTCTAATCTGTCAAACATTAACTCTGGTGTGTTGAGGTACTTTTCTGTAATTTTTATGGTTCCCTTTCTAATCTGTCAAACATTGCCTTTTTCTTACTCAGTACCCATCTCAATAATATGTGCAATATAAATGAAAATCTAACCGTTCGTGACATGAACATTGTCATGGAAGTTTATTACTTCATATTGCTTGCAATTATGCAGAATTTTGATATATATGCAGGTAAAGCCCATGACTTAAGCAACCTTGGAATAGTGATCATCTACCACAATGTGATTACTCGAGTACCCGTACTATTTTAGATGTTCATGGCAGATTGTTGTTTGTTTATTGTTCTCCAATGTTCTATGGTTTCTCCTTTTCTGAACTGTGCATCACCAACAGACTTTTGAGCATGATTATATACTTGGGTTTACTTTCCTGATCATTACTGCTTTAATCGTTTCTTTTGGATGATAATGTATCTCATTACACAGGCAGAATTAACAAACGGTGTAAAGCATTTGTTGAAATAATCTCTCATATTACACCTGCTGTTGCCATAATCCGCATCCTCCAGTCATAAATTTGACATTATATGTCAACAAACAGAAAACTCTCTTTCTGAACTGCGTCCTTTAAAATACTGATGCTGAAATATTTTTGTAATTTCGTCAATGTGCAGTATTTTATTGGAAAAATTACTATTTACTTCATAAAGTTTGACCTATTGTACTAATATTTTTTTTGAGGTTCAAAAATAATATGATTTGTTCACTATGTTTTATCTTTATTAAATTATATAGTTTTTCTATTAAATTTTAATACATTTACCATTAAAAATAATATATTTTTTTTTTGCTTAAGGGTAATAGTGAGAGGGTAAATAATAATTTTTTCTTTTATCATTTCAATATAATCTAATGTTTTTCTTATAGAAAATCTAATATAGATAGTCAATTGTATAAATTTTGAATCTCAAGAATTCAAGTATAATAGATCAAATCTTTGTGGATAAATAGTAATTTTTTATATGATCTCTTTTTGTGTCAAGGAAGCGAGAGGTTGTTGGATACCTTCACAGCTGAAGGGCAGCTTGTTTAGCATTCAACAAGGACACATGTTTAGTTTGCACCACTAAAAAGAATAAAGCTTTAATTGAAGAAAATTCAAATATTATTATTATTTTCAATAATTAAATCTAGTAAATAGGGCTTTATTGTAAATAAATATCATCATATTTTCATAAATAAAAATAAGCCTACTTTTATCTATAAGTGTCTTGTCTACTGAGATGAGAAAGATGGTAATTTCCAAAAATCCATGAGAGCCACAGCTAAGAACAGTTGTCTATTCAATTTTGAGTTAGCTTAATTAGATACATTTCAGTTCTCGCAATGAAGCTCCCTCTTTCCACTTTTACACCAAAATAAATAATAAATATACATATATATATTGAATTACAGCTCCAGCCAGTGCTGGATTTAAAAATTTTGTATTATGGAGTCTATATTTGTCAATACACAATTATTTAATTACTGGTTACTCATATGTATATTTAAAAGTTTTCGCACAATATTTTGTTTTGTTTTTCATGATTTTTTCATCTTATTTAAGTGTTTAGTTTTATCGTCTTGTTACAATATTTTGTTTATGTTGTTTTGTTGGCGGTGTTTTTGTGTGTGGATAATTCAGATTGATAAAACATTTTCGATTTAACAGAGATAATAAATCAGATTATAATTGTCAGTATTGCAGAACTGAAATCATAGGTAGAAATCACTACAGTATTATCAAATTTATAGGCTTTAAGCTTATTTATTATGCTATTAAGTTAGATATTGTGCATTGTTTCATCCACCATAATTTTTAGCTAATTTGTATATATTTTAATCGATATATTACTAGTTTGAATGAATGAAATTATTTGCCTTATAAAAAACTATAACAATAGCTTTTAAAAGAAGTAGTGGAGTCCAATGACCTTACTCCTGATCACCTATATCCACTTCTAGCTAGAGCCGAGTGAGTAACCGATTCAAAATAAATATAATGGTGGATCTAAAAATTCAACCATTGATCACTATTTTTTTTTTTTTTTGAGTTCACCTGTTAAAATAATGAGATTCATTTCATTATATTCTAACTATACAAATAGCTTTTTTTTTAAAAAAAATAGTATCATCCTATAACTCCACTCTCAACCACCTATGGCTCGACCCGATAGTGAACATGACATATTACGTTTAAGTAATTTCAATTGTTTTTAATGTTGAAATATAATTAAAAACAAAATTTGAAAACTTTAACTTGATATAGCTTATTTAAATCTAAATAAGTCATTTTTTTAATTGGATAATTAAAATTATATGAATGTAACCATTGATATTCACTTCTACATGGAATTTTGAAATCAAATTTAGATTTACGAAAAAAAAAAATACACAAAAATGGAAACAAACGAAAATTTTGCAAAATTCTTGAAACAGAAGTTGACAAAATGACCCAAACAACAGCGCTTATGCCGCGTACGCAGCGGAACGCGTGAGCTTTAAATGTTTAACTTTGACTAATCAAATTTTACAACCTTAAACGCATTTTAAGCACCCAAATTTGGCAAATTCCAGATATTCTCTTACTCACACCTACTTAATACTTATTATTCTTACCCTCTTTTCTTAAAAATACTTCTTCTTTTTTTTTTTCTCTTAATCATCCGATATTCTATTATTACTAACGGGCTGAATTCACACATAATAGATCCATTAAAAGAAAAAAAAAATTATATTATAAATTTTAAATATGTTCTATGCTCTTCGGATGGATCTATTAAAAGAGTAAAATGTTCTCCCGTAAGTTTTAAAAGGTACTGAAAATTTTTAATTAAATGAGAATAGATGTCTACCATACTATCACACTTGCTAGGATAATTTTCTTATAATTTTTTTTTCATAGAAGATAGAAACAGACTTTTCATTTTTAAAATGAGAAAAATCAAGAGACAAACAAACAAGCAAACCATTTCAACACTACACACATGTTGTCTTTAGCCCCTTCTTTCTC